>JAQZBX010001132.1:50730-88476 GCA_029593785.1 Cabassous unicinctus | reverse complement strand
GCCCGACGAGTTTCTGGGAGATTTCTATGAACGGCTTTGCGAGGCCTTCAGAATCTACACTCCTTTTGACCCAGAAGCTCCGGAAAACAAGAGGATGGTGAATGCCGCCTTTGTTGCACAGGCAGCAATGGACATTAAAAGAAAGCTCCAAAAATTAGAAGGGTTCGCGGGCATGAACATCTCTCAACTACTTTGTCGCCAACAAAGTATTTGTTAATCGAGACGAAGCCACTGAATGAGAAGCAAGAAGCAAATAAAACATCAAGCCTCCCTACTGGCAGCAGCCTTAGGAAATCCTGACCCCACCAGATGAGGACAACCTCGAAAAGAGAGGACAAGCATAAGAAGGGTGCCTCTGGCCAGAGACCAATGTGCCTACTGCAAAGAAAGTGGACACTGGAAAAATGAGTGCCCCCAAAAGACTCTGGCACATAGAGGGAACATCTCTAAAGGGAAATACCGACCTGAGCCCCAAGACCATCTGATCGGGCTGGCAGGGCTCAACCCTGAATAGGGGCAACCAGGCTCACTAGAACTTGGCCCCCATGAGCCCATGGTCAAACTACAAGTCAGGGGTCAGTCAATGACTTTCATGGTGAACACTGGCACTGAACATTCTGTGGTCACAATCCCCATAGCCCCCTTTAGCAGAAAAAACGTTAATATCATAGGAGCAACTGGGGACCAGTCAAGCCAACAGCCTTTTTGCCAGTCAACGACTTGCCAGCTCAGTGGCCATGAAGTGACTCATGAATTTCTGTACCTGCCTGAATGTCCAGTTCCCCTGTTTGGTAGGGACCTCTTAACCAAACTGGGAACCCAGATTACCTTCAAACCTGAAGGGCCAGCAGTTTTAAACCTCGGGACCGGCTTCACTCTCCACATCACCGTGCCCTGAAGCGAAGAATGGAGACTTCACGCGGAAAAAAGTTCAGGTCAGAATCTGGAAAAAATGCTGGAACTCTTCCCCCAGGTTTGGGCAGACAAAAACCCACCAGGAATGGCATGGAACCATGCACCCATCATCATCGACCTGAAGGCTGGCATGATCCCGGTCCAGCAGAGGCAGTATCCAATCCCCTGCGAAGCGCAATTGGGCATAGCTGAACATATAGATTGCCTGAAGAGAGAGGGGATTCTAATCAAATGCCAGTCACCTTGGAACACCCCATTATTGCCAGTAAAAACGCCAGATGGGACTGAATATCGACCAGTGCAGGATTTACGAGCCATTAATAATGCCACTCTCACCTTATATCAGGTTGTTTCCAACCTGTACACCCTGTTAAGACAGCTGCCGCTTGAAGCTGCCTGGTTCACTTGCCTGGACGTGAAAGATGACTTCTTCTGCCTGCGGCTGGCCCCATCGAGCCAGCCTCTGTTTGCCTTTGAATGGGAAGATCCCAAAACCTGGCAGAAAACTCAGCTAACTTGGACCCGGCTCCCACAGGGCTTCAAAACCTCCCCTACCCTTTTCGGGGAAGCCTTGGCAGCAGTTTCGGCCACCTACCCCCAGGAAGTCTGCAGGTGTGCTCTCTTTCAATATGTAGATGGCCTCCTACTTGCCAGTGAAACAGAAGAGGACTGCTGGAGAGGGACCCAGACTCTCCTACAACTTCTAACACAGACTGGGTACAAAGTGTCTTGGAGAAAGGCCCAGATCTGTAAATAGCAGGTTGAGTACCTGGGGTTCAGCATTGCACAAGGGCACTGGACTCTCGGACCTGAACAAAAGAAGGTGATCTGCACCACCCCTACCCCCACCACAAAAAGAAAGCTTTGCAAGTTCCTCGGGGCTGCAGGGTTCTGCTGCATCTGGATTCCCAGGTTTGCAGCCATGGCCAAGCCCCTTTACGAAGTTTTGGCGGGTCCTGAAAAAGAGCCTCTTGCCTGGGGAGAAACTTAACAGGGAGCCTTTCAAAACATCAAAAGACAACTCGGCTGAGCCCCTGCCTTGGGGCTTCCAGATGTAACTCGAAACTTTAACCTGTTCCTGCATGAAAAGAACAAAGTAGCACTGGGGGTTCTCACACAAACAGTTGGCCCCTGGCAAAGACCTATTGCTTACCTCTCCAAGCAGCTGTACTCCGTGGCTGCAGGGTGGGCACCCTGCCTAAAAGCCTTGCAAGCAACCATGACCCTTGTCAAAGAAGCTGACAAATTAACTCTCGGTCAGGCAATTCACGTTATGGTGCCACATGCAGTCACTGCCCTAATGAACTCACACGGGCATCGGTGGATATCGAATCCTCGGCTCGCACATTACCAAGGTTTACTCTGTGAACACCCCAGAGTGACAATAGAAACAGTGCGCAGTCTAAACCCTGCCACCTTTTTGCCAGATGATGAAGGGGCTCCTAAGCATGACTGTGTTGAAGTGACTGAAGAAGTTTATGCCAGTCACCCCGACCTCCAAGACAAACTGCTCCCTTTCCCAGATCAGACACTATTTATAAATGGGAGCAGTCTTGTTAAAAACGGGGAAAAGCTTGCTGGATATGCAGTCACCATTACCGAACGGGTGGTGGAAGCAGCGTCTCTACTGCGGGGATGGTCTGCGCAACGAGCAGAACTCTGGGCTCTGGTCCGAGCCCTGCAGCTAGCCACTGGGCAAGCAGTAAACATTTACAGTGACTCTAAGTATGCATTTGCTACTGTTCATATTCACGGGGCAATTTATAAAGAAAGAGGTCTCCTAACCACAGGGGGAAAGGAAATCAAAAACAAACAAGAAATCCTCCAACTGTTAGAAGCAATCTGGAAACCAGACCAGTCGCCATCATCCAATTGCCAGGGACATCAGAAAGGAATGGATATGGTCATTCAAGGAAACAGGCTAGCCGACAAAGCAGCTCAGCAAGTGGCTGAAGGAATCCATGGAATACGAGTCCCAGAATTAACACCACAGTGGTCCCTCTTAGAACAAGAGACTGATCAACTAAGCTATACCTGGGAAGAACAGGAGTGGGCTAAAAGAGAAGGGGGAAGCTGAACCCCCGAGGGAACTTGGCTGCTCCTGGATGACTGGATTTTTGTACCAAAAGGAGCCACTCATGCTCTCATCCAGCAATATCACCAACTCACCCACCTAGGAAAAACTGCACTAGAAGTCTTGCTCGGGAGATACTACTACATAGCCCGGCTAACTTCTCTCTGTGCCACCATCAGCAGCCAGTGCCAAGTGTGTGCCAAAAACAACCCTTTGCAGGGCTCCTGTGCTCCGGTAGGTGTCCAGCACACGGGGGCAGCCCCCTTTGAAGATATCACAGTAGACTTCAGAGAAGTGAAACCAAGTCGGGGGTACAAATATCTGTTGGTGATGATATACACCTTTTCAGGTTGGGTCGAAGCTTTCCCCACTCACACTGAAAAGGCAAGAGAAGGGACTAAGGCTTTACTTGGAGAAATCATTCCACGACACGGGCTGCTCTGTCAATTGGAAGTGACAATGGCCTGGCCTTTGTGGCTGCCATAGTCCAAGAGCTAGCAAAAATGTTAAGAATCAAATGGAAACTCCATACCGCTTACAGGCCCCAGAGCTCAGGGAAAGTTGGATGCATGAATCGAAACTTCAAAGCCACCCTAGCCAAATTCTGCCAGGAAACTAGGTAGACTTACTTTCCTTGACCCTTCTCCAAGTTAAGTGCACCCCAGGACCCACAGGCTATTCAACCTTTGAAATTCTATTTGGGTGGCCACCCCCAATTATCTGGACCTTCAGAGGACATCTCAAACTTCTGGGGGAGGCTAGCCAAGATTCCATTCTCCAGCAGCTGGGGAAAACTCTAGCCGAAATACATATAACTGTCTTGTCCCAGAATCTCATCCCCCTGGGACACATGGTGCACCCCCACCAGCCAGGGGACCTAGTCTGGGTCAAAGACTGGAAAAAAGAACCCCTACAGCCTTCCTGGACAGGTCCACATATTATGATCCTTGTAACTCCTACTGCTCTTAAAGTTGCAGGCATCGTCCCTTGGATCCATCATTCCAAGGTCAAGAAGGCACATCTCGATAAAGATCAAGACAGCTGGACAGCCTAACCTGTACCCGGCCATGCCTGCTGAATGGATCCCTGCTCCTGGTGGATCCTGTGCTTATATGGCCTGCTCGCCTTGGTATTTGGAGTTGGACTCGCTGCTGTGGTCCCTGCAGACTGGACTGTTGTGAATACAGCCCTAATTGTAATTGCTTACTGGTGTATAATAGGATGCTTCTGTGCCTTAACTTGCTTATCCTTTACTTCCTTGCCCCTTCCCTAGGACCCGATACCCTCCCTCAAAATCTATAGCAGCTGCAAATTAGTCAAAGCTGGGGCAAACAATCTGTGCTGAATGCTTCAGTCCCGTTCTCAGCAGGTGCAACTTCAGCCTCTGTAATATTTGACGCTTGCAGGGCAATCCAAGATCACACTCATTACACCTTGCTGGTTGCCCCATACCCCCATGCCCTCATACCTGCCCCCAGGAGAGGGTGTAGGGGTCAGAGCTATGGGAGTTATGACAAATACCTCTGCAGAGACCCCCAAAAAGTGGAGGATTCTGCTGCTCTTGGAGCTTGCTGGTAGGTGCCACTGCTCCCTGGAAGGGGGTCCCACCGACTTCTCCGTATCTCCTACAGAAAATCACCAGCCCGGCAGGGTGTGGCATAGAAACCTGTGACCCCATAAAACTCACCTTATTAAACATAACCACAGAATCAGAAAATACCTTTTTAAAGGCCCAGACAGGACTAAAACTAGGAATTGGAATATACAACCCAGCGGGGCCGGACCCAGGAGACCTCATACTGGCCCAACTGATCCCGGTAACCCAACCCCCAGAGAAAACCCCAATGAAAAATATCAGTAAAGCTGCCCAGATGCTAAAAGCCAAAGTTAGAACAGCCCCCCGCAATGTTGTTTTGAACCAGGTTCGAAAATTCCACCAACTCCTAAATGAATCTCGACCCGACATAGCTGCCTCCTGCTGCACTTCCTCCAGTCTAACCATCTTCCCTATACCTGTCCCATGGAACGTAACCCCCCTAACCCATGACAACTCTGTGGCAGGACCAGGCCCCTCCCAGTCCGCATAACCGAACCCCCAGGAAAATTGGCTAACTATAAAAACATAACTACCAGGTCTCCTTCAACCATCCTCCCTCTTGGAAGGGCCAACTGTGACACCACACACCCACTCAATGAGCCTGACCGATGCACCACAAACTCCACCATCTGGGTCTGTGGCACCAACGCCTACCAGTGCCTATCCCAGGATGGCCAGGGCATCTGCTACCTGGCTTGGCCAGTACCATCGTTTTCAGTGTATGGAGATGAATTGCCTGGAGAGCTCTCCGGAGCCAAATGAGAAATACAGGCAATTCCGATACTCTTAGGACTAGGAGTCGTTGGGAGTGCAGCAGTAGTGGGGGCTTCACTCACAGTTGGTCAGGAGGGCTTACAAACACTAGCACAGGAAACATCAAATGACCTCGAAGAAACAGCGGGGGCTCTCAACAGGTTGCAAGACCAGATAGACTCGTTGGTGGAAGTGGTTTTACAAAACAGGCGAGGATTAGACTTGCTCACCGCAAGTTCAGGGGAGATCTGTCAGGCCCTGGGGGAAGAATGCTGTTTCTGTGCAAACTCCTCAGGAATAGTTAGGGACAAAGTAGCCCTACTGAAGGAACGAGCCAAAGACTGTTTAAACTGTGTATACCAGGCATCTGCCAATAGAAACTACTTCCAGTATCTCCTCTCCTGGATTTTGCCATTTATGCCAGTAATAGCCTCAGTCTTTTTCCTCTTAACTTTCGGGCCATGCATTCTACGGTACCTAACACAATACATCACTTCCTGCTTAAACGCCTTAAAACACCAAGGAATGCCTCATGTTAAATATCAGCCCTTGGGGACTATAGAAAAATCCCCAAGTTAGCAGATGATGCCCCATAAAGAATTATAAGGGCATCAAAAGGGGTGAATGATAAGGGAAGTGCCGGGACCTTAACACCCCCTTGGCAGAAACCCACAACTTTAGGAAAATAAACTCCCCTGGTCCCTGATCCTTCTCTTCCCTCCTTCCTCCCTTTTTCTCCATGGAATCCACGTCAGGAAGATAAGCACTCCAGGCTGCCCCTTTGAATTGAAATTTATAACTCTAAACAGATAATGACTCTTTCCCTCCCTAATGGCTTTCTGCTTTTAGAAAGATAAGCTAACCTTGCTTCTCTGCCTTTGTAACCCTGCCTGCCCACTTGCTCAGGAATTTGCCCACTTAGTGTACCTATATAAACTTATGAAAATTGGAAAACAGGGCTCAGATGTTTTTGGAGATTTGACTCTCCTCTAGGCCCATGTGTAATAAAACTTTGTTCATCTGTACTCCCAAGAGTGTCGTTTGGGTTACTTTCTGCTGGCCACAACAACTTCTACTGTGAGCTCAGCACCTCACCTTCTACAGAAGTTCTAGTTCAAATTGCAATAGTCTGAAGGGCTGGGGTCTTGGGTTTTGAATCTCACTGCCTTGTCAACTGAGATGTTAGACCAGCTACTTTTGTTGGTACAATGCAGTAGTTTGAGAAATTCCCAGTTATCAATAATTGGCATACCCACATGCATTTTCACAGTGAGGGGCCTGTTATTTTAATACCAGCAAGAAAGTATTTGTTTAAATAACCACATCAAATAGCTATTAGGCCTATTTACTAGGTCAATAAACACGTTAACTCAGCATGATTCTCAGGTAGGCACTGGACAAAAATTTCAAACATTTGGCAATTCAAACTGCTCCCTATGAAACTGCCAGGACTGAGCAATAAACACATATAAATGGCACCATGTTTTCAGAAAACAGGAGAAGAAGATCCAGGAATTTCTTGGTGCCATGGTTTACAGATGGTGATAGGCAAGCAAAAACAAAAAACAAAAAAACAAAAAAACAAAAAAACAAACACGAAAAACAAAAACAAAAAACCCCAATAGTTTTAAAAAATAACAGCCTGGTACACCACCCTCCTGTTTAAAACAATCCATTTCAACTATTTCCTCTAATCTCAAGAGAAGAAGAAGGAAGGGAGACTACTGCTTACACATATAGGTGGGAGCACAGCAAATGAAATTCTCAAAAATGTCAATCTCATGGTCTTGTGTCCTTATACCTTATAACAAATGCACTCGCTATATACTGCAAACAGTACATAAAAGCAAAAGCAAAAAATAAAAATTTCCATATCACACTCAATCTCAGAGCTTCTCCCCAAAGGTAACCACCGCTAACATTTTCTTGAGTATCCTTCCAGAAAGTAAATTGGCCCTTATATTTTTTAATGGACAGATATAGGAATGAATAAACTGTATATAATATTCTGTACTTTACTTTTTTCATATAGTAACATTTTGGCAATCTTTCATATAAGCACATCCAAAGCTATTTCATCCTTTCTAACAGACCCATAGTATTCTATAAAATGTATATATCATAATTTGTTTAACCATCATTTTGTTGATGGATACTTAGGTTTCTAGTTATTTTTTTCTTTCCTTATTTTTATACAATTAAAAACAATGATGCAAGGAACTTCATCTTATAAAGACATTGGTGTGCACTATTGTGATTATCTAATGAGTAAAGTCAAAGTCCCACCAATGGTATTGCTTGGTTAAAGGATGGTATGTTGTTTTATTTCTTTAAAAAAACTCAATATTATTGATACATATTAATAAAACATACAATTCATCCAAAGTGTACAATCAATGGTATTTGGTATAATCATGTAATTGTGTTTTTAATTTTGAGAGATCTTGTCAAATCACCAACCCTCCAAAAAGATCCCACCAATTTATATCTCCACTAACAGTGGCTAAGAGTTCCCCATACATCCACCCAAAACAGGTACTATCAGATAGATATTCCCAATGAATTAGTATTCCACAGAGGGTCACATTTAAAGATGCACAAGTCAAAAGCTAAACTAGAAATTTCATTATTTACTTGTGTTTTTCAAACATTTAAAACTTAAACCAATTTACAACCTACTTTAATACCTTTGATAATTGTCTTCCTCTCCCTCCAAAGCTCCTGTGCACTGGTCCACCCCTAGGTCCTCTCCTTCCCATTAACACTCACACTCTCCCCTAGCCTGGCCGGCAAGGTTGACTTTCCTCTTTGTTAAGACCCCGTGCTCTCCTCCCTCCATGACCCTGACCCCCAGTCCCCTGATTCTGTAGCTCCATTTAGCCTTTTTCCCTTCTCTTTCCCTCAGCATTTGTGGAGAAGGGAAAAGAATTAAGCATGTAAATGCTGCAGATGCTGGGCCAGGGAGTCTGAAACACTCATGCCTTCACCACTGTTGGTCTGAGCATGACACACATTTTAAAATGCTGCCATTCTTATCAGTTTAAAAAAGTACTGCCTGATTTTGTTTTGCATGTCTTCAATTACTAGTGAGACTGTCTTTTCTGTCTAGTAGCCATTTATATGTATTTTGTTGTTGTTGTCTCTTGACTGTACATATCCTTGACTTGTTTTTATTTCCAGCTAAGCTTTTTTAAATAAAATTTTCATGCATGAACATGTATAAACAATAAGTGTATAGTAAAAGTTGTGAACTTACAAAACAAATATGCATATCATCATACAGGACTCACCCCACCACCAACACTTTGCATTGTTGTGAAACATTTGTTATAAACTATGAAAGAGCATCGTCCGTTTTACTACTAACTATAGCTCATATCTTACGTTCGGTGCATTTTCCCCCCAACCCACCCGATTATTAACACCCTGTATTAGTATTATATATTTGTTACAGTTCATGAGAGAGTGTTCTCATATTTGTCCTGTTAACCATAATACATCTTTCACCACTGGCTTCCCTGTGTTATACAGTCCCATGTTTTGTACCATCCATTCAAAGTATACACTCATTTTCTTAAATATACTTTTTCATTTTTTAAAAAAGATACCTAGATTACATAAATGTTTCATAAAAAAATATAGGGGATTCCCATATGCCCCACTTCCTACCCCTCCCACATTTTCCCACATTAACAACATCCTTCATTAGTGTGGTACATTTGTTACAATTCATGAACACATTTTAGAGCATTGCCACTAAGTGTGGGCTATAGTTTACATTGTAGTTTACACTCTCTCCCACACAATTTTGTAAGTTATGGCAAGATATATAATGACTTGTAGCTGTCATTTCAATGTCATTCAGGACAATTCCAAAGTCCCAAAAATGCACCCATATTACACCTGTTTCTCCCCCTCCCTCCCCTCAAAACCTCCAGTGGCCACTGCCTCTACATCAATGATGTAAATTCTTCCATTGCTAGAATCACAATAAGTCTATAGTAGAATACCAGAAAGTCTACTCTAGTACTTCATTCATTCCCCAATCCTGAGGATTCTGGGATGGTAATGCCCACTCCACCTCTAATTGAGAGGGGGCTTAGATCCTATGGGGCAGATGGGTGGGACTATCTTGTTTGCAGTTGCAGACTCTTTCTGTTCCTTGGAATGGTTGTTTTCCATCATCATCTCCTTGTTAGTGAGTCCAATGAACTGGATAGTAGGTGTTGCAACTCCGTTGAGACTCAGGGCCCACTTGGCACATGGACAGCCCAAAGATTTAAGTCTGTTGGACATACACCTATCAACTCTAGTACTAACTATAGGTTCAAATAGAAGGGGCAGAAGAGCCATGTATAGGGAAACCACAACTGAGTCCAAATTCATCACACTGGGGAGCATAAATTCCAAAGTAGGGCCCACTGTCAGGGCACCAAACTCCTGAGTTGTCTGCCCTGCCTATAGTGTCTGGATATCTCCAGAGTCCTCAGGAGCCCTGCTATTTGAGGAAATATTTACTTTGGCAGTCAATGAAATCTTGCTGAGCCGTTCATAAGCGTAATCTCTAGAATGATCTCTTGACTCACTTTGAAGTCTCTTAGCCATATAGACTCATTTGTCTTTACCTTTTCCCCCTTTTGGTCAAGGTCTTTTTCCAGTTGCATTGCTAATTAGTGCTTGGTAGTAATCCTTTGGCACCAGGGAGTCTCATCCCTGGGAGTCATGTTCCATGCTCAGGGAAGGTAATGCATTTATATGCTGAGTTTGGCTTAGAGAGAGGCCACATTTGAGCAACAAGGAGGCTCTCAGGAGGTAACTCTTAGGCACCCTATAATACTAGGCTAATTTCAAAAGTAAAGGTTCATAAGTACAGTCATCAATATCAAGGGCCGTGAATGGACTATCCTCCTTTACTAGTCACTGCCCCTGTATTTGGGGGATTCTTGCTGTTCCATTAGAGAATGTGGCAGAGTTCCCCAGGATGGGAATTCAATATTCTTTCAGTTATTGCTGGAATCTCAACCCACCGTATACACTCATTTTTAATGAACTAATATGTGCTCTTTATAAATTAAGGAAATCAGTAAGGGCTGCATTTCTCCAAGGTGTGGCTTGCACGGATAGAGCCAGGAACCAGGCAGTATACCTTTAGAGTGATTCTAACAGAGTATTCTCACCCATTCTAGCTCTGCCTGCTCACACTGCATGCTTGTGACTTTTGGCAAAATGTCTTTCTGCCAGGAGCTATTTGCTATATATCTCCTGGACAGAGCAACAGGATCTAGCTTTCTCAGGGGAAAACAAAAAGTGTGGTGGAAGAGCAATTTCTTGCCTATCTTTGTGCATAGGTAGAAATGATTCTGTGTCCTACAGGGAGGGCATTACCCAACCAAGTATTTTGTTATCACTAGCGGGGGCCTATATCATAGATTTAGGCTTTTGGAGGACTTTCTCAGAAGGTGAGTCCAGGTGAGAGACAAAGTGACTCTAGAGAGCAGAAGCAGTGTGTATAAGTTTCCTAGGACTGCCACAAACTTGGTGGCTTAAAAAAACAGGAACTTATTTTCTCAAATCTGGAAGGTAGAAGTCTGAAATCAAGGTGTTAGCAGGGCCACACTCCCTCCAGCAGCTCTAGGGGAGATACCATTCCTTGCCTTTTCCACCTTCTGGTGGCTCCAGGTGTACCTTGGCTTGTGGCATTATAACTCCAATCCCTGCCTCTGACTTCACATGGCTGTCTCCTCTTTGTCTTCTCTTCTTCTGTCTCTTATAAGTACACTTGCCATTGGATTAAGTGCCTACCCAGATAATCCAGGATGATCTTATCTCATGACCCTTAACTTTAATTACATCTATATCCTTTTTTTTTATTCCAAGTAAAGTCACATTCACAGATTTTGGGAGTTAGGACATGGACATAACTTTTGGGGGGCCACCATTCAACCTACATAGTGGAATGAATTTTTTTTCATCTGTAGAATCTACCACTTGATGTTTCTATTTGGATGTCTCAAGGGCAACTCAAAACTCAACATGTCCAAATCTTACCTCTTGACACTGCCCCCCACCCTCCGAATCTATTTCCCACTTTGATCTCTCCTCACCCTTCAAATCAGGCAAAGGATTTACCATCCTTTCAGTAGCTTAAGCATCATTCTTTTAGTTGTTTAAACATCATCCTTTCCTCCTCCTTCCCCCTCAACCCTCTCATCAGACCTATCAGCAAGTCCTGTCAAGAACACTTCCAAGACATATCATAACTCTGTTTTCTTTCCATACCCATTTTAATTCCCCTAATCCAAGCCATCATCATCTCTAAATTGAATTAGTGCCTTGTAAGTGAGGCTCCTCTTTCCATTCTTGCTGTTCCATACCTCAGTCTTCATCAAAGGTAAAAATGAGTGATCATTCATTTGATGATCAGTGATCATCAAAGGTAAAAATGAGTATGTCATTCTCCTGCCTAAAGCTTTTCTGTGGATTTCCATGCACTGAAAACTACTTAGCATGGTTTATGAGGCCCTGTATAATCCTTGCACCAACTCTCTAATATCATCTCAAGCCACAATTCCTCTTCCAGCACACAAAAGCTGCCATGACCTTGTGAGAGTTTTCTGAATGTGGTAAATTCCTGTTCACTAGGAATTTTGCACAAGCTGTTCCTTCTGCTTAGAATCTTCTTCCCTGGGCTCTTTGTATGACTAGCTTCTTCTAATCCTGGAGGTCTCAGTTTATGCATCTCCTTGGAAAAGCCTTGCCTGACCACCATCCAAAAAGTTCTCCATCTGTTATTCTTTATCACAGAAACCTGCTGTTTCCTTTATATACCTCATCACAATTTGGAAATGATTTATTTATGAGCTGGACTGGTTTTAGTGGATTTTATGTCTGTGAGTACACTCTTGTAACTCTTGTTTTTAGCATAGTGCCAGGCATATGAGTACTTAATAAACATTTTCTGAATGAATGAATGAAGAAATGACTTCTAGATTCACTGAAAGTCAGAGCACTAGCTCTCAGGAACACAAGAGCATAGCTTTAGAAGGGAACAAAAACCTCAACATTTGGTGAAGTGTCTCAGAATTTAGTGAAGTGAAACTTCAACAAGGAAAGGGTCTGAGAGTCATCTGTGATAGCAATCTGAGTTTGATGGTAATATGTGAGTCAACTGAGATTCAAAGACTATGGTGGCTCTACTATTAGATATTGAATCTGTATTTAACATGCAAACACATACCTAACATCTGATATATGGTTACATGGTAATTTCTGATATATAAAGTTCTCAAAATAATCTCATGATAAGAGTGCTCATTCTATATTTCAGAAACAGCATATTATAGTGGTTAAGAATACAACTCTGTAGCCAGACTGCTTGAGTTTGAATCCTGGCTCTGCCATTTTTTAGCTGTAGGATGCTGGGCAATTCACTTAACCTCTTTACACTGTAGTTTCCCCCTCTGTGAAATGGAGATAATAATGGGTCATGACTTATTGGGTTGTGAGAGTTCAATGAGCTAATAATTGTCAAGTGCTTAAACAGTGTCAGCGACTTAGTAAACACTATTGAAATGTTAGCTATTAGTATTATACTTCAAGAAATACCAGGAGATAATGGACTCGGAGAACATGCCTTTCAGCAATACAGTATTCCATGGACCCAACTACATGAGAGAATTCATAGACATTTGCACAGTCAGAGATGCCATAAATTCATTACTATTATTACCTTGAAAAGAATTTGTTTGAAAGGCTAATTAGTCATGCTTGCAATTCTTTAGAAGGTGCATAGAAACTCTAAACAAAACTACGGTCAACTGAATGTGAAATCTATATCAGCTCGAACAGCTAAGCTCACAATTTGACTGCTCTTCAATACCTCTAGAGATAGAGCTCTTAGAAATAAATGTTACCATTATAATAACTTTTATCTTGGATGTTACTTCATTATGCTAATAGTCTCCCTATTGATGAACGCTATTCTTAATTTTTCTCAAGCTTCAGGAAGATATGCTAAAATGTTCAAGGACTAAGGAATAAATGAATGTGAATATAAGCATAAATATTGCTTCTACCATTTTTACCTTAAAAAGTCAAGTTATGAGGGTTTTAAAGAATAATTAGAAGTTCACAGACAGGGTCACATCTTAGGAAGAACCTTCCTGACTATCCCCACCCTAACAACTTCTCTCCTGGATTCCTCCTCTTCCTGCAATTAGTTATATTTTATTCTGTGCTATATCAACACCCACTTCTATTGTTGTCTCATTGTATTTTAATTCTTGACTGTATGTGTCTATTTACTCTACTAGGCTGTGAATTTCTAGAGACCAGTGCCATGGCTGACTCATCTTTGCAGGTAATCTGGTTAAGGGTTTATCAAATTTATTTGAAGTTCATGAAAGACCATACTTATGTTAAATGCTTGATATCCAATGTAGTATTTCAAATGGCATTCCTGCTAGAATGTAAGTTCTTTGAGGCCAGTGATTTTTTAAAAAAAATCTATTTAGTTCACTCTTCTATGTGTCTAGAACGGTGTCTGAATTGGTGGGTGCTCCATAAATATTGAACGAATAGAGAAGATATCTGTATCCTCAAGTGCTATTTATGGTCCCTATATCATAATGGGCCTGAGCATGAACCAAAGGTTGTAAAACTATATGAAGTAGATGATGTCTTTGAAGGCCATTTGTTTTTCCCATGTTCTAGTTTCCATTTTGCTCTGCACACCATCAATGAACGTGAATACAGTCCCACCCTGAGATTTATATATTTGGGTTAGGAGAATTCAAATTTACAAAGTGCTTCACATAATATCCCTGCTGTGGCTTAATATACTCAGTGCTTGGTTTACATTTCCAAAAATTGGACTGAATTTCCAGCACCTCGGGAACAGGTAAGCACCAGCTTGAGACCAAGGCTGCTAAGAAGTTGTCTTTGCAGTTGTATAGGTAGAAGAGGTTGGACTGAATTTTCCTGAGTACTGATGATTTGCTCATTGAGAGCAGAGATCAACTTGTGCATCATGTCCCTATGATGTCCACTTGTTAGATGAGTATAAGAATAATTGCAAGCCTCAACCTTTTTATTTTCACATTAATTGTTGGAAGGGAAGACAGCCTTTAATATTAATATTAATTGGCACTAACCAGAAAGATATTTTCACTTTGCAGAAAAGATGCCTAATGTGGCTGCAAATGACCTTGGACCTGGATCACTCTGGTCCCTGTGACACTGTTCTCCTCCGTGCCTCACACAGCCTTGGCCAAATGGTCCATGGGGCACTACTTGGGCACCATGACACAGATTCACACTGCTCCCTGGTTGAGTGTTTCTCCTTGACATGGCCAATTTATCCTTTGAACGTGAAGTCCTGGGAAGAGGTTTTTGTCCCCACAACTCCTGACTGGTAGCATATGGTATGCCATGACTTACCATATGGCTGACCTCTACTGAAATATTATGTCAATGCCTTGAGTAGGAACATGCCCCAAAGCAAGGCAAATCTGTGATATGTCTTAAAAACACAGTGAGGTGGGCACTAATAAATAATGAGGAACTTTAATAATATTGTCCTTTGAATGAAAGCTAGTAGTTCTTTTTAATACAAGAAAATTCAAAGAACAAAGAAAATCAAAGGCCATTAGCATTGCATCCTCCTATGAGAAAATTGTGCAACTCCTGTGAGATTACAAATGGTGGTACGGTACATTTTAGGAGTCTGACAACCTATTCAATGCACAGGCATACTTGGAGATATTGTAGGCTCAGTTTCAGACCACTGAAATGAAGGAAGTATTGCAATAAAACAATTATTGAAATAAAGCAAATCACATGAAATTTTGGTTTTCCAGTGCATATAAAAGTTATGTTTATACTTTATTAAGTGTGCAATAGCATTATATCTAAAAATTTACAGAACTTAATTAAAATGTAACACAAGCACACAAAGTGAGCACATGCTATTGGAAAAAGAGAGCCAATAGACTTGCTCAACACAGAGTTGCCACAAACCTTCAATTTGTAAAAAAATGTAGTATCTGCAAAGCTCAAGAAAGTGAAAAGCAATAAAATGAGTTTTGTCTATATTCATAACATTATTTCAGAGCAAAGTGAATTCTGAGTACCAAACAGCCTGTCTACCCTCACTTCTCTTTCTCCCATTCATTCTTTCTCTCTTCCATCCATACATCCTCTCTTCCATCCATACATCTATCCATTCACTCACCATTAGTGTATCTATGGTAATCCTTGCATTCCTTGCACTGGGCTAGGGAATGGATACACAAACATGGATTCAGACATGGCTCCCACTCATTAGGGAACTCATAATGTGGTGGTATGTGCAATATAATAAGATATTAAACATAGAAGTTATTAAATCAGATAATATATTCAAAGGGTGCTTCTGATAGTGATTTCATTTAAAACGTGGTAAGTACAGGCAACTTATCACACTTGTGCTTGAATAACACAAACCAGATAACATAACTGAAGTACAATTGCTTTCATCTCTTTCCAAAACATCAGATAAAGGAATAGAATTTGTTGCTTTTATTAAAAAATAGATTATTTAGGAGTCAGGGTGTGAATAATTTATCGATGGGCTTTTAATCTTCTGCCATTCGTTGTAATTGTTGCCATAAAGTTAAGTATGGCAAAGAAAAAATATAACATATGGTTTATATTTAATTTTTTATAAGAAAAAAAAATGGACTGACTTAATATTTACTAGAATCTGCACCCCTTGGATGGAGAGTCATAGGGCATTATAATGGCAATTTCTTTGTCATGGGAATTAATTTCATAAAGAATTTATGCCCACTTTCTGCTGAGACTACCAAATAATCATGATAAATGTCATTATAGAATCTAATCAAAATGTCACTTATCTCCCTAAGGGAAGATGAGAAGCTACTAAAATAGATAAATCATTGTCAGAAGTAAAAGTTCATCATTGCCCAGAGCACTTGTTAATTGCCCAAAACATTTATTAATTTCCCATTTGCTAAGCAACTAAGATGATTCCAAAGAAATACTTAGGAATAAGAAGCCCAAATACTTAAGAAGCCCAAATACAGGGCCTGAAGACTTGAAGCACATGGGTGTTCTGTGGCTGCTCACAGAATGACTGAAGGGCTGAATTCTGAATTTCCATAGCTGAGAAGAATATTAATTATAACAAGTAACATAATATCTAATAGAGTTCTACAATTTGATTCACCATCAGCTATGGACAGTGGATTTGGACAGAAGAAGGGAATGACAATGACTCAATGTTACCATCTTCCTCCTTGGAGAAAAGAAAGGGGAAGTCAAATTTTACAGAAGAGAGCTCTTACTGCTTGAGTCTGCTCCCAAAGAACTTCTTTCCAGTCATTGGAAAAGAAATATGTGTAGCCTGGAAGTTTCTCTAATGGAAAACCTTTGTGTGTATTAGGATATATTGAATTCTAAAAGGTATCAGAGAAGCAAAGGTGGCTGAGTTTGGGCATTAGCTGTTTTGCTCCCATGCCTCTGACTTATTTAATGGCACCCTCTTTAATTAAAGAATGATGCATTTGAATCTCCAGTCTTACTTTCCTCACCAAACTCAAGCTTGTGGAGCTCATTCTGCTGATTCTAAATATTAGCTCACTTCTCTGCAACATGAAAAAAAAAAAAAAATGCCAGCAAGGCACTTCTGGGTTTAGCACTTCCCATTAAAGTTTCATAACATTTGTCTCCTAAGGAACAATACTCTTCCTTCAAGAAAAACAACCTCACAGTCTGGGGCCAAAACTCTTTTGAACTACCGCCCACTAATAAGAGGAAAGTTTTGAAGCAGAGATCTCAGATGAACAAATCAAAGTTTGGAATATCATAATTTAGTTTAAATAAATGAAATCATACCAATGAGAAAGAGAAAGATAAATTTGCACCCAGAGGCACAAAAACACTAAAAGGCTAAAATGCAGAATTGTAGCTATGAAAGGACTTGGCATCTAGGAAAGTGGTAATCTATTCTATATTTAAATATATTTAAGTAGCTTTCCCTGATGTTTAGAAATGATTACCTCACTTATTAACCCGTTTTCAACAATTCATGAATAATTATTTAATGACAATGTCCTTATCATAATACTCAGAGATACCATTTTTAAAGACACCAATCCATTAAGTTCATCAAATGAACACAGTAGTGCCAGAATCAGGTGGAACAAAGAAATTAAAGAGAATAAGCCTCCCTTCACCTTAACCCACATGGAGATAGACAAGGTCATTTAGCGATGGCTGTCAGGTTGAAAAAGCTCCCTTATCATTCAATCTTCTCTCTTAAAAGACATGGATCAAAATCACAATTAAATGTGGTCTAAAAAAGAATATTCAAGTTCAAATAAACATTTGAAAAACCACTTCACTGTTACCTCTTTAGGCTCTCAAGAAGATGGAGAGCAGCTGGGGCCCCAAGCAATCCTGCTCCCATCCAAGAACTGTTGGCAGCCACCTAGATGATGGCAGACCCCATGCCACCAGAGACACCTCTGGGGGACATGCTCTACAGCACAAGGGCATAAGCAACATGTTAACAGAGTAAGGTTGCCAGAGTTAGCAACAAAACAAAACAACAGAAAAATCCAGGATGCCCAGTTAAATTTTAGATAAACACCAATTTTTTTTTTTAAATAAACAGTTCCTATGCAGTATTTGGGATAGACTTACACTAAAATACTTGTTATCTGAAATTATACTTTAACTGAGATTCCTGTATTTTGTCTGCTAACCATATATGCTAGGTATAGAAGGAACATAAACCTCCGATTTCCTCCTTATCTGCCTGCATGGGGCAATGGGGATAAAAGTAGGAATGAAGCTACCAGGCAGCACCAGTCATGTTCAGATGTTTCAAAACTGTTGGGATATTGCTAAGTTTACCTCTTCCCAGGTGTCTGGTAGCAACACCTGGGCACACTGTGCAATTTTAACCCATGCATAACAACTCCTCACTACTCTGGTCCAAGCTACGCTTCCTTTTGACAGAATGAAGCACCAGGCTCTTCCCACAAAGTTGTCAAATTCATACCTGCTAATATTTGACCTTTGGGTCTACCTTGGTAGAGCAGCATCAAGTCAGAATTAATTGTCCTTTTTTTTAAGTTTTTACCCTGGTTTCAAGAACTGGGCTCTGGGCTTATTCCTTTGACCAAATCCTGCCATGTCATTTCTTGTAATTCCACCTGAGGCCTTAGAACCTGTCCCACCCAGTACTCCAGACTACAGACCAGCTCATAAATCCAGATATCCTGGGTGTGTCCCCAGTGGTCACCCCATCCTGTGACAGGGATTCTACCTGCTGAGATAACCACCTGTTGCCAACTTTAGGATGGCCCTGTTAGCATTCCTTAAATCACCAGGGCTTCCTCCTTAGGTTATAGGAAATGTGACCTCTTCAACCTTCTGCTTTGTGAAGGTGAGTCTGTGAGCCATTCTGATCCACAACCAAGTGGTTTTTATACTCTTAAGTAGAAACATGATAAACTATATATTTGAGAAATATTGTTTCTAAACATTATAAAAAATACAAATGGAAAGAATTAATAGAAAAGAACTGTAAGAAAGTACCTTAAGGACAATGTATTTGCATGTACTATTGATGTGAGTGTCTAAAATTTTGGGAAATCAGGTAGGTTTCTTTCTAGGTCAATTTGATGAAGTTCTGAAATAAGAATCTCCATTTTCTGGGTCAGCCTTAATATGGAATTAGATTCCTTCCAAACAGTTTAAACAGATAATTCGCAAAATGTGGTCTGCTAAACTACCTCCATCAGCTTGTTAATATGCAGTGCCCTAGAGTTAATGAGTCATTCAGGCTCTTGGGGGATGGGACTAAGGAATCTGCCCAAAGAGATTTTTATGCATATTGAAATTTGAGTTCTTTAAAATCTTTTGGTGGTTGGCTAAAACTCCAAATATTCTCCTGCCACTCCTTTTCCCACGTTTTGACAAATTAGATTCATGTTTTCCTTTTCCTGAAAAGCTGCCATTCCGTAGCCCTTCTGAGGCACCTGTGCTTCTAGTCATGGCATGGGTATGAGGAGGCCCAAGACTGAAGATTGCTGGTGGTCACAGACCACACTTTGAGAAACAAGATTCTAACCAATATTCATTGGGGCAGGAAGAAGAGGAGGAAAGGAGGAAGGTAAGGAAGCACAAAAAGAAGGAAAATAACTTTTTTGAGTATCTTCTAGGTACCAAGCAGTAGGCAGGGCACTTTGATTCACAAATTACAATACAATCTTCTGAAGTGACATGGAGGTGGTATCCAGGGCTACAAGTTAGCAACAGATGAGGGAAACCCCTTCTGACATGTTTTCTTGGTAGCCTTGGGTTAAATTTCATGTTACTGGACTTGTAAGAGTTTTAACATTTTAATTTAGATGTTTTATTTTATTAAAATACATAGCATATTTCCCATATTAATCATGTCTAAACGTATAATTCAGTGGTATTAACTATATTGACAATGTTGTGCTACTTTATCACCATCCAATACCAAAACTTTTTCAACACTCCAAACAGAAACTCTGTACCTATTAAGCAAAGTCTCCCTGTGCCGCTCTACCCTCAGCTCCTAGTAACCTCTAATCTTCTTTCTCTCTCTATGAATTTGCTTATTCCAGGTATTTCATATAAATAAAACCACATCATGTTTTTCCTTTTGTGTCTGGCTTAGTTTACTCAACATAACATCTTCAAGGTCCATCCATGTTTGTGGCAGGTATTAGAATTTCATTTCTTTTTTTATAAATGAATAACATTCCAGTGTACGTATATGATACTAAGCAAAAAATGCCAGTTCTTCTGCCCGATGCACTTTGTTAACAATTCCTGAAACACTGGGGTTTCAAAGAGAGAGAATTTATTTGCTTACACATAGCAAAGGAGGTCAGTGGCCTAAAGGCCCCAAATCTCCCTCCCCGAACTGCAGTAATCCTGATAGTTTTATAATATCCAGGTTTAGCATTATGCTAATGGGTAATTGGGGTGGGGCTGGCTCAGTTTCCTTCATTAACAAACATTAAGGGGCTCAACAGGATGGGGGGTGGGTACAAAATGTGGGTGGTTATTACAATCAAGGACAGTCATCAGAGATCAAGGTATCTGGGGATGGGGGTACAGAACAAGGGTCAGTTACAAGAGTTTTTTTTTTTAATTTTTTTTATTTGTAAAATGATATATAAATACATATGCATATATGTGCATTTGTTTACATAAATGTTATTATATATATATATACATTTTATAAAGGTGCCTAGATTACCCAAATATTACTCAGAAACTACAGGGATTCCCATGCTCCCCACCACCCACACCCCCAAAAACAAGAGTTTTTTTTTATGGATTTCAAACAGAGGACGGTGGAGTGGTTGCCATTTCAATAGAAATGTTCATATACCAGGGTAAGATCAATCTGGAATAATCATCATAAAAGCAGGTCTTAGTCAGAAGTGACTACACACAAAGGCAATATCATCACAATGGCAGGTTTTAGTTGCAAATGACCATATACAAAGGGTGAGGTTGGTCTAGCCAGTTTCCGTAACTTCAGATATTATTAACATTTGGCTATTTTATAATACACTGGAAGTGAAAAGACCTCTATATAATGATTTAGTAGTCATAATTATTTGTTGATTCTTAACCCTCGGTTACATAGATACCACGTTTTGTTTATCCATTCATTCGTTACTGGACATTTGGATTGTTTCCACCTTTTGGCTGTTGTGAGTAATTTCTGACTGAACCCAAGTTTTAGGACTAGGAGAAAATCTTGGGGTTTTTGCTTGATTCTGGCCATGCCACATTTAAGTAAGAGGTTCTTAACCTTTTTTGTTCCACAGACCCCTTTGCCAGTCAGGTGAAAACCATGGACCCCTTACTAAGTCCACACTATACTGTGTATTATTTAATAAATATATCACACCCGCACCAACATGTCCCCACAAGAATAATGTTTTTTTTTTTAATTTAAATTCAAGCTCACTGACCCTCTGTTAACAACCCCTGATTTAAATGAAAAAAGTGACTAACATCTCAAAAGGGAAAAGTATTTTATAGCTCTTTCTTCAGCTTGGAAAGTCATTACAACAAAAACCTACTTATACAAAAAGTAATGGATCTATTTTTAGACACAAAATAATATATTTGTTAATGCTCCATATTTTTACATATAAATCAGGGGGAAAAAAACAATACTTTAGAGAAGTGCAGACCAAAGCTTGAAATGACAGAATTATTTCCAGACATTAATAAGAGCTTATGAAGCATGAACTCTTTTCATGAGTTTAAATAATCATATATCCACCCCTTAAATCAGAAAGGTAGGGAGTTTAGGAGGGATGACAAGAATGACAAGCTGCTCAGTCCCTGTAAAATCATGTGCTCCAAAATAGACATGAATTCAAGGCATTGTTGTGCTTATGAACGGGTTGTTCACAGATGACTATAAAACTGTGGCTAAACAGAGGTCACGAGCTTCCGGGTCTTTTTCTGGTAGTCGTGAGCGCCTCTAATCCTGCTTCTCCAACCTAGGAATCACCTGGCCATTTAGTTAAAATGCAGATTCTGATCCCTTGGTCTGAGACAATGTCTGAGATACTGCATTTTTTAACAAGCTCCCAGGTGCTGCACAGACCACATTTTGAGAAGCAAGGTTCTAACCTATATTCTTTGTGTCAGAAAGAAGAGGAGGAAAGGAGAAAGGAAAGGACGCACAAAGAGAAGAGAAGTAACTTTACTGAGTAGCTGCTAGGTGTCAAGCAGCAGGCAGGGCGCTTAGATTCACAAATTGCAACACAGTCCTCTCAAGAGACCAGGTGTGGCCTCAACAGCTCAAAAGACAAGTAGAAGTCAAAGAGACAGTCAAGAATTCACAACATGTTTGAAGCTGGAAAGCAGATTCTTGGTGGAAAAAGGGAAAGTATTGTATCATAAAAAGAGCTATCAGGTGGCGGATAAAAATCAGCTGTCTTCTAAACCCATTAATTAAATATTCCAAACTCGCCCTGCCCTAAGAATCCACCGGTGTTTTTGGTAAAGCCAAGCCTCCCCAGCTCCACACCATCCTGCTCAATCAGCCCAGCTGCTTCTGATCGTCCTTCCAATCTATGAGCTCAGGAAACAGGGTTTTTTTGTTTCATTTTGCTTTGCTTTTAGGAATTTTAAATATTGAAATTTAAAAGTGTAAAGTGAACTTATTCTGCTCTAGTAGGCCTGAGGAATACAACACGATAGGATGAAAGAGACAGAAGAGCAGGGCTCCCACAGCTCAAGGAACCTGTCCAAGATTACACAAATAGTGGACACAAGACTTATTTCCATGTCTCTAGATACCAAATTCAGTTCACCATAGCTGTATAACTAAGTAAAATAATTTTGAAGCAGAGTACAGTAATCAGGGAGATTATCTTCTTGGAATTTTTTAAATGAATTAACCATGATTCAATTTACATATCCTTAAGATCTATTCGGTGCAAGACACTGTATTAGATCCTGCAGGGGGATATAAAAATGGACAATGCAAAAATCCCTCCAGTTCTTAATAAGATCTTTGAGAACGAGGCATCACCCATTTCATAGATCAACATTTTGGTATCCAGAGGACCCCCTTGTGTATAGTCTCCCTCTTACCCAACCATTCCTGAATCTAATTTTTGATGTACCATACTTTACAAAAGTGAAGAGTTTCCCCCCCAGCTACTGAATATCATTCAAATCCCCAGTGTATGGAAGACAAGGTGTTTTGCATTAATGGAATACAAATAAAAAGATATAGACTCTCAGAGAGCTGACCATTTACTTGGGCCGATAAAGCGTAAATTGATACCCAGGTAAAAACATAAATCTACAGTGTATTTTTATTGCCATCTATTTGATATACACTCCAGAGCTAGAATATTTATTTCTTTTGCCTGTATCTTAATGGGTAGCTCACTACTGATAAAGCAATGCATGGGTGCTAAGGGGATTCTTTTTCGTTGGTTTTGAAAATTAAGTTTTCCAATGGGGTGTCTCCTATTTTATGGATATATTTAACTTTATTTACTGGATCCTCCCTTTTAGTAATTCCTCTTCTGAACTAACCAAGATTATTATCAATACTTATTTTCTATTGCATATATACAGGCATATACATAGGCAATAAACAAACATTAGTTATTATGATCAGATGCAAAGAAAACCTATTTCGACTTGATGTGAGGTTAGTATGTTACTTTGAATCCAATACGCGATTCAAAGTAAACCTATTTCGACTTGATGTTAGATTAGTATGTTACATAACTTTTAATTCAATACAAACAATGTGAGATAAAAATTGATAACAAACTTCCATGTGAATATTCATACATTATGCATATTATGTAATTCATAGTATATATTTGACATCGATCAAAATATAAAAGTCAGTATTACCCAACAAAAGAGTAGAAGTAAATTATACATGACTTGGAATATTATGTGAATCTGTAAACGTAATGATTTCTTTGTTGGCTCGATTTTTCAGATATTTAATGTTCTATCCAAAGGGAATTATTAGCTCTTAATACAACCACTTGAAGAATGCTTATACTTAAAATCTCATTAATGCATCTTTCAAAATTCTCATATTGCAGGCAGATCTTGCTAGCATGAACCTTTATAGACAGTGTGGGTAGAAACATGTTTAAGAAAAAGGTGCTGGGAAAATCTGATCATGGTAGTTAAGCTATCAGTGATTTTGTATAATTATATTTCACAGATTTCTTGCCTAAGGTTTGTAAGTATATAATCTAGGTAAAATGTGTGCTATCAGAATGACATTTTAAAGTATAAAAAATGGATACAATGATTTTCCTACTTAAATGGATGATTAAGGATTAATTCATATTGTAGATGTAATTTTTTTCTTAGCATTTAGTTTATTGATTCCTTACAATGAGTGGGGCTGGCAGAAATCTTTGATCTCTCTGCTAAGTTCATTTCTGCATTGCTCCTGACATAGTGGACTCACCCAGCATTCCAGTCCCTGGATCATAATCCACATGGTTTTGCCTTGTTTTGATAGATAACTCCTGTCATAATGACCTTGCTTTTGCCAGTTTTCTGGGGAAGTATTATAACTTGAATTCCCAAATATTGCTGCTCCAAGGTTTCTATTAAAAGGAACAAACTC
This sequence comes from Cabassous unicinctus, assembly GCA_029593785.1. Taxonomy (NCBI): domain Eukaryota; kingdom Metazoa; phylum Chordata; class Mammalia; order Cingulata; family Chlamyphoridae; genus Cabassous; species Cabassous unicinctus. The sequence continues at coordinate 63,942 of JAQZBX010001132.1, read as the reverse complement.
CCCCATTCAAATACACACACACACACACACACACACACACACACACATATTTCCAAGGATTGATCTCAAGTATAATATTAAGTTTAATCAGCAAGTTACAGAGTAGTAGAGTATAATTTCATTTCTATACTGTATTTTGCTTATGCATACACACATATTTATATAAAAGGATGAAAAGGTGATTGAACCAATACTGGATTCATAACCCAAGGGTCTCTAATTTTATCTATAATATTTTATTTCTTGCAGTAAAAAAGACTGGAGCAAATATCACAAAATATTAACAGTAATTAATTATGCAGAATGGAAACATAGGTGTTTGTTATTCTTTGTACTTTTTGTACTTTTACAAATATCTTAAAATAAGAATGATACAGACAACTGTGCAATTTAACGAAATTATGTCACAGGTATAGTTGAAGTAAAAAACTTTCAACTGGGCAGTAAAACCCATTCTGAGGAAAAAGTTCTTTTCATTTTGAAAACTCTTATTTTTCCTGCAATATAATGCAATCGGGAAGTAACTTTTTAAAGTATACAGGTCAGTAATTAAAATTTAGTTGTTAGAAGTTAGTAATTTTTTTTCCGTATTAGATATAATTTACTCCAAAAGCTAAACAATCAGATGATAGTCAAGTCACTTAGAAAGTAAGAAAGGCATTCAAAAGAAATTTATACAACTTATAAAAATGATGGATAATATAGATTTAAATGGAGATTGAGATGGTTTCTCAGAAGACAGTAACTATTTTGTGTTGCAAATAACTTCTAAACTTCTTGATAATATGGGACAGGAATAGTCCCAAATTCAAATACTTCCATACTTCATTTTGGAGTGTACCTTTAGGTGGCAATTGGCCCCATCGAATTTTTCATGAAAGCAGTCAATACAGTGACAAGTTGAGCTCTTTGAGCTTTATCTCTTTCATATATTTTCCTTTCCACCTTTGGTAGAACACTAATGAGCAGCAAAATGTCAAAACAGAAGAAGAATGGTAAGCAAGGGCAGAGATACTCAAACCTAGATAATCATCTTCTGGACTGCAACATTTATTCTCCATCTCCATTTCATGGGACTTACTCCAACGAATAGCAGCTTTTTAAAATCGATGAGTAACTATTTCTATTAACTGGACTTGTTTAAATTAAATTAAAGAAAAAAAAAAAAGGCTTCATAAAATAAATGTGTTGAGAATGAAACAATTTTCAACCCAGCAATTTATACATCCTTAAGTTTGCTATTCAAATTCTAACAGAATAAAATAGCTGAGGTTTCAGCAATTTTACCCTAGTCTATGAAAACTCATCCAAATAATCCAAATACTTAAATTATTTATGGTTGATATTTAGAAAAGATAGAATTTAATGTTACAATATTACAGAAGAAATACCCAAGGAAAAGACAAGTCTGCTTTAGTCTAAACTATTGCATAGTTCAGATGTTACTTTTGTTTTCCTAACACATAAAACATGTAAATGTATTCACATCACTATATTTTTGTGAACCCCATGAGTCAATATCAATATTTCAAGGTCTAATTCTAATGTGAAGTTAAAGAGCCAATGGATAATTGAATTCCATTCAGGATCTGCCACATAAACTCTCTGTATGACCTTTGACAATTCAATCTTTCTCAATTGTTTTTCTTCATCAATGAAATAATGCTTGTAAGATCTCTGTTGCCTCCCTTACCCAAAAGTTATCAAGTTCAAATAATATATGTGAAAGAATTTTGGAAATTATTAAGGCTTATTCAAACTCAAAATATGAAATTCCATCATTGATCTAAATAAACACAAATGGGTGGAGCGGGCATAAAGGATTTCCATTTAGGGAAGGTTATGATAATTGTTCCTTCTCTTCTCTCTCTATGGCTCTTACTTGTCCAGGGACAATTTATTCTACCTTTCTGCCTCAGCCCAGGGATAACAACAAACAGTGCCTGCAGGGGACAAGAAGAATATGCTCTAAAGTTTCTTTGACTCTCTCCTTAAGAAATCCATAGTCCCTTGATCCCAGAGCTGGTCCACTCAATAACCTCTCCAGCTCCCATCCCAGATCTCAGAAGATCCAGCATTTTGGTAACAAGCATATGTATTTAAAAGTTGAGTTTATACCTCCAAAATCATGCAGAAATCTCAGTCAAGTTGATTTTCTAACTGAAGTAGTATAGGAACTTTTATCTCTAGCAGGTCGAAGTGGTAAAAAGAGGAGGGAGAAGAGAAGAGGGGAGGGTAGGGGAGGGGAGGATGGGATGGGGTGAAAGAAGGATAAGCATAATAAGCACACTTTTTATTTCCAGTCAGCTTTATTTTATTACTTGGAGTAAAATCCCTTATACTTGCTCAAAAGGGCGAAGGGATGTTGAGAGGCTGTTCTATTCTATGAACCCAAGATGGAGAGAAACCTTAGTTAGAAGCAACACATTAGGGCAATGGAAAAGGAAATAGGCAGCTCAACTCCTAGGGTCTTTCGTGGGACAGAAAAGAGATATCCAAGGAGTCAATTTGGAAATAAGATGTACTTAGCAGGCCACAGATCCGAAGCCCCTGGCTCTCCTTTGCTTAATCTTAACCTGCTCTTGAGTATTCTATTCTCCTTAGCATACATCGTCTCTGGAGCCATCAGCCACACGTTTCTGCCCACTCTCCCCTCTGTCTCTTTGGGATGTCTACCCCAGGCCCCAGATGGAGGAGTTGGAAGGGCATCTAATCCTCCCGCTACCAAAGGGAAGAGATACAGGGAAGAATTTCGCTCTGTATTAGCAATGTGTCTCTGGCATTCTGTTTGAATTCCCAAGATATTTTCTCATGGAAAAATCAATGTCTTATCCAGAGCTCTGACCAGTGCCAGTTTGTCTGGCTCCTGTAGAGCTATTGGAGCACCAGCATACTTTTGATAATCAATGGGTTAACAGACTTGTGAGCTTTCTGGGGATTAGTCATTATCCATAAAATTATTTGTGTAGAAAAATCCACACCAACCTCTAAATAATTGATTTATATAAACAACCTTGCAGAGCATAATTTCATGCCTAAACTCAAGAAGGCTGAAAAATGAAAAAAATAAATTGCTACTTCTGCCTTCTGCAGGTTCACCAGAGGTGAGAGATAAAGGACTAATATGAATCTTTTTCCTTTTGTAATAATTACAAAATCATCACCATCTGTTGGTGGTTTAAGGGTCTATGCAAACTGACTTTGTTCTACTCAGAATTCCAGGTGATATGTTAAAAAAAGAATTTTAAGAAGAATCTACTTCAAGCCTATATCTGTTTCTGCACTCTTAATTCTCATCAAAAGTCCTTCTCCTCATCTGGCAATTTCATTGGGCTATAATGAGGACATGTTGGTTGTGGAAGATGCAAGGAAGACTGGAATAACAATGAAACATCGCTGTGGCGTCAAACTGTGTAAACATCTGCTTTAGCACTAAATGTATGAATACTTCATATCCAAACTACAACATATGTCTTAAGGTCTAGTTATTAGAAAATTATAGGCTTCCATAAACTGTTTATATATATGTGTATATATATATATACTCTGCATACTACAGGATTAACCAGATAACCCATGATAAATGGAAGTGATAAAGCAAATCAGATGGGAGTTTATGATTGAAAAGTAAGAGCTGCAACTGACAACCACAATCAACTAAAAATGACAGTAATGAGATACCAGTAACAAACCCTCAATCTAAAAAAAACCTGGATATTCTGACACTCTCTGTGTGCCCATGTATACAGCTAGAAATATGCAATGCTCCCAGTTGTGGTGTGACAGCAGAGTTCTTGGATGAAAATTTCAAATGAGTTGGCAACATTTCTGTATCCCATGTTTTGAAGGAAATGTAGAAGCACTAAAATTTTTTGAACAGAGAAATGATACAGAGGTGTTGTTGGATGTTCGAGATGAGTTGGAACAGGTTTATAGAAAATCACTCTTTATTGGTCAGCTATTTAATTGGCAACTGTCAAGATCATTTTTGAAATGGTCATACTCAACTTCATCCACAACTAAATCCATCAAGAAAATTGTTGAATTTTTGGCTCTACGCTGTCAACGCTATAAAAGATGAAACTCTTCCATGTGGCCAGTTGGTTTAATAAACGGTCAGCTTCACTTTAAAGGAAACTTTCGTAGGTGTCCATATTCCATTCATATTTGCCAGACTAGTGTATCCTTGGGACTTTGTAGCTCTACCTCAGAATTCTCTAAGTGGGTTTTTTGTTTTTGTTTTTTTATTTTTTAATATTTTAAAAGATGCTTAGATTACATAAATGTTATACAAAAATTATAGGGATTCCCATGTTCCCCACCTCCCACACCCTCCCACATAAACATCTTTCATTAGTGTGGTACATCACCTGCCATGGATATACATATCCTGGGGCTTTGCCACTAAGCATGGACCATAGTTCACATTGTAGACCACACTCTCTCCCCCACAGTTCTGCATGTTATATGCTGATGTAAAATGGCCTATATCTGTCGATGTAATGTCACTCAGGATAATTTCCAAGTCCCGAAAAAGCCCCTGTATTACAACTGCTTTTCCCTCTCCCTGTCCCCAAAGTGTCCAGTGGCCACTGGCTCCACATCAATGTTGTAATTTCTTCCATTGCTTGTATCACAATATGTCTACAACAGAATACCAGTAAATCCACTTTAGTCCATACATCTTCCACCAATCCTGAGGAGTCTGGGATGGTGATGTCCACTTCACCTCCAAGTGAGAGGGGGCTTATATCCCATGGATAAGATGGATGGGATTATCCTGCCTGCAGCTGCAGACTCTCTCCATTCCCTGGGAAGGCCGTTGTCCATCGTCATCTCCTCGCTAGGTGTCTTGGGTGAGTCCATTGAGCTGTAGATTAGGAGTTGCAGCTTCACTGAGATTCGAGGCACAGCTGGCACATGGGCAGGCCAAAGGCTCCAGTCTCTGGAAGTACACCTACAAACTCCAGCACCACATATAGGTTTGAATAGAAGGGACTGATGGACCATGTGCAGGGGTTACTTATTTGAGTCCAACTCTGTCACTCTCAGGAGCACAGATTCCAAAGTAGAGCCCACTGATAAGGCATCAATCTCTGGAGCTATCCCCCCTTATATAGGACCTGGGTGTCTCCAGAGCCCTCAGGAGCCCCTCTGTTTGGGGTGATATCCACTTTGGCATTCTCACTGACTGAAAACTCATTCCAAATACCAGACTTATGTTGTTGTTTTTAGGGTTAAATGACTTGTAATTCCATGGACACTCATTTTTATGTACACATAAGGGACAATTTTCTATTAATCTACTAAGGGAGTTATTAAGTGTTGTTGAAATTTCGTATTTGTAAATAAATTTCTAAGTATACAAAATTGGTAGAATTCAAGAAGTCTGCTGTCACACCACAACTGGGAGCATTGAAAATCTCCTGCTGTGTAAAATAATTTAAAAATAAATAAAACGGACGTGTTTCTGAAAATATTCTCTATTAAAACTAACGCAAGAAGAATTAGAAAACTTGAACATCACTAAAACTAAGAAATGTTATCAGTAGTTTAACTCTTCCTATACCTAAGAAATTGTTTCAATATTATTCAACTTATTCCAGAGTATAAATATTTATTCTCAATTCTTTTTTGTGAGGCCAATACCTTTACATCAAAATTTGAAAAAGGAACTGCAAAAAAGGAAATATTCCTGACCAATCTCACTCACATACATATATGCAAAAATTCCAAACAAAATATTAGCAAACTAAGCTCAGCAAAATATATAAAGGACAAAACAGTATATGGTCAATATGAGTTTATCCAATGAATTCAACGGTTTGTTACAAATTAGAAAATCAAGTAATGAAATTCAGCAGTTAGTTAATTAAGGGAAAAAATTCATATAATCATCTGAAAAAATACAGGAAAAGCATTTGATAAAATTCAAAATATTCATTTTAAAAAATCCTAGCAAACCAGAGATAGACAAGATCTTTCTGAATCTGGTAAAAGGAATTAACAATAATCATCAGCCTTTATGGTAAAACATTAAAAGCTTTCCCTTGAGATTGAGAAAAAGGAGGAGATGTCCACTACATCACTTCTATTCAACATTTCACTAGAGGTCTTGACCAGAGCAGTAAAAATGAAAATGAAATAGAAAATATATGATTTAGAAAGCAAGAAATAAAATTAGCAATACTCATAGATTGTCTCCACAGAAAAGAAAAAGGATTTATAAATAAAATATTAAAATTAATAACATTAAAAATAAAATTGTTATACGAAATAAATTAAGGTATATTTACTATTAGCCTATGAAATATGTTTATATATATTTGAAAATATTTTAAAAATACATTTTGTTAGAAAAAATTTTACACAACCTATTTCTTAACCTCAATTTAAAATATAAATAATTAAATTAATCTGACCTTTCAATAAGGTCTTTCTTTTTTGATAGGGAAAAAGGGGAATTATTCTATTCTATTAAATTTATTAGTATTCTATTCAAGTCAAGATAAAATGAATGGCATGTTCTACAAGAATAAAAAATGAACTGAGTCATATCTGACTGTAAATCTATCAAGAAGAGAGAAAATGTCATGGGTGGGTTCCCTTTAAGAAATGTCCAAGAAGAAAAATGGATTTGATTCATAGCCAAGGAGGAGGGGAGAGGCAGGGGTAGAGAGAGGGAGAAGAGGAGGGGAGGGGAGGGGAGCAGTAGGGTGGAGAGGGGAGGAGAGGAAATGGAAGGGACAAGAGGGTCTATCAGCAGCTTCAGTGACAGTTGCAAAGATCCTTGCAGCTTTATGGGTTAACTTTCTATAGTGTCTAGCACTCTGGGAACAAATGGTGAACCGTAAACATTTAAGTCTTCAGACAGGATTTGTTTTCTACTTAGTTCACTTACATTTCCTTTGTTGTTCCCAGTAGCTTTCTTGTTGTCAGTTTATATTATTATGGTTTTCACAACTGGGTCATATCTATGCCTAATTAAACACTGAGCTAATACACCTTGACAGTCATTTGTATTTTGAAATTTCTGTTTTATTGGGTTTACTTTGACCTCTCCAATATGATACAGGGTCTGCAAAAAGGATTGTAAAAATTTTGCATAATATTTGCACATAAGGGCATTATTTAATATTAATAGTAGCTTTTATAGCTAAAAGCAAATTAGGCTTAGCTCCAGGGGAAGATCATGAGAGACTAGCAGGTATCGTTTCTTTTCTTTTTTTTTTTTTTTATTCTGAGAGAAACTGTGAAACAACAGAACAGACTGTGCTACATACATAATTAAAACAGATGTTCTCAATCTTAATTTTCATAGCTAATTTTGACAGCCAAAGAAATGTGCTTCTCTTTTGAATAGTCACCTATTTTCTCTCAAATGTACCTTATTTTTCTCATCGCCCACTATGATTGCTCAGAAAGAAGGGGGTGAGGTGATGGTGGGTAATAAAACAATAGCAAGAACTCTGTCATATCATTGGTAGGTCAGTGACTAGAAACGGTTATAACAGACATTGCTCATAAAAAATAATTTTAAAGTCCTTAAGTATAAGAAATTTTATGCATGCCTAACTTTGCAGATCAAAATCTTCACTGGCTTTGTGGAGTCTTCATGACAGCAGCCAAGTTTGTCATATTAAACAAAATAAAGACACTGCTAACAAGCACCTTCTCTTAGTCAACCCAGCTTTTGAGAGAAAAGCCTTTTTCTTTTTTAAACAGAATAACATATACAGAAATGTGCTACATTTTGATGGCACAGCCTGGTGACCTACCTACAAGGGCAGAATCTGATATGCTTGACTATGTATGTATCTGAAAATAGAAAACATGCAGGCGCAATGGAAGCATCCTTTCTCAAAGCATGATCTGCTCTGCGCTCCTTGCCCTTTGGCTCTTCACTGTTGGGACTGCTTCAGATAGAAAAATGAATGACCATCCTTTTCCATACGTGGTCCCGGCAGCCTTGAAAGCACAAACCTTAGAAGCCACAAAGAGGGGACAGCACTGTCTGTCTCGATTCCGTGGTGGAGTTGGTCATGTTCACACCAAAGGACAGCTGAGTTCTCTTTTTACACATCTGCTCAACACCAGATCCATGAAAGGTCCCCCAGGTGGTAGTCCTGAGCTACCTGTGCTGTTGAGGGACTGGAACAGGAACTTCTGAAGGGAAGCAGGCCATGGAGCAATGCTGCTGCAAGTGCCCTGCTTTCTGCTGCCTGCAGTGCCACCAGCCTTTTGGTGAATGAAGGCAACACACACTCCAGCCTCCTCTAGTTCCATTTTCCTTTGGCAGGGGAACTCCAATTGTGCAGTACACATTGGAGAATACCTTCAGGGACCCCCGGGCCTCCCAACACCCAAAGTAGCTGGCTCCTTCATGGTTACTCCTGGATCCTCTGACAACTAACTCAAACTCAGTCTACTTCAAGCCCACTCTGGATGATGGCATCATTCTCCCCAGCAAAGTCCAGCATGGTCTGATCTCAACCCAAGTGCTGCTGCTGTTTCCTGCCTCCTCTGCTTGGGGATTTTTCCTGTACTGCCATGGCCTGGGGAGCAACACTTGGGACCTCACCAATTGTTCACAAGGCTTTGGCCATGTGCAAGGCAAGATCTTCAGGGCAGACTGGCTGGTGGGAGAGAGGACTAAGCAGACAGACCTGGCTCTGGCACAGGCAATTCATCTAGCATTAATTCCACTGCCCTAGGTGTGACTACAGAAGGAGCAGCCACCACAATGTCCAGGAACAGATAAGCTCATTCTGACTTTACCTAGGGAACTGCACAACAGGGTCTGACCTGGTTTAGGTGGTGTTGGGGATAGAAGAGATGACATCTGTCATCAGGGAAATTGCATGGAATTGAGGTTCTAGAAGATGAACTTATTCCAAAGGAGTGGGGGTAGGCAGGGAATGAGAGCCAGGTTAAATGGCCTGGAACACAGGGGAAAGGAGGGGGGCTGGGTTCTCATCTCTGCAGAGAAATGTTGAACAAAGCAAAAACTTGAGCAGATCTTCCTCACTGAAGGCTAACCAGAAAGGCTGTGGAGCAGGTGGGTCCACAGTTAGCCTGGGACTTACAACTCACCAAATCCAGAGCATAAGGCAGAATATGCAGGTGACCAGCTGGTTTCCAAAGTATTGCCTCGCTTGGTATTCATTGATTGGGAGGCAAGGTGATCTGAATCTCCTGGGTACCTTTTGTGCCAGGCACTGGGATGGTGCTTTACATGTGTTATCTCCAATTCTCCCAAACTTTCCAATGGTGGGGAAACCAAAATTAACTATATATATGTCTGTTCTCACCTTAAAAGTCACTTTCTCAGAAAGGACTTCTTTGAGCTCATAATCTAAATTAACTTCCCCTATTATACCTATTATATCATTTTATGCTTTTCCTTGTTATCATTCAGTATAGTTTATAATTTTATGTGCATGAGAGTGATTAAAGTTCCTTATTAGCATACACTATGTCCATTTTATTCTCCAAATGTGTCCCCACCACTTCTGGCACAAAATTGACTCTCAAAAAAAAATTTCTCCCTCCTTGAATGCATGGAGGTTAAAAGCTTCACTTTATGGAATTGTGGCTACTGCACAGTCTAATATATCTAGAAATCAGAATATTCATGAGCACATAAATGAGACTGTCTTAAATAAAATTTAACATTGGCTAGATATATTAAAATCTGTTATTTACATAATAGAGGTGAGTTATATATTTTATTTCTTTGCTAGGCATCCAAGAAAACAGAATAGGTAGAAATATACACATGCTAAAGTCTTCCATTTATACTCTTTTCCAGTACTTCCACATTGGAAAACAGAGAATTAATAGGTCCATGAGAAAAATCAGTCATCTTTTGGAATAAATAAGTTTAACTGGAATAAATAGTGTCATAACTCTATGAGATTACAATGACTATTCTCTGGGGCATGTGTGTGTGGTGGTGAGGTGGGGGGTTGGTTGGCATATTGACACTTATTTGGCTTTGGTTCTGGAGTCACCAGTGTAGGCACCCCATCCTACCATCTAGAAAAAGTTTTACAAGCTGCCCCTACATTCCAGGAAAATGAGGACCAGGAAGCTTTCTGTCAGTTCTGCAGTCGAGTCCCACCCTCGTAACCCTAGCTGGCTAAATGTTGCACAAAACAAAATACACAGGGCTGAGTAAATATAAACAAGAGCTTGTAAACAAGATCCCAATAGATCACTCTACTTGTCAAATGAATCCCTGCATAGTGCAGGCTTTTTCCGTTTTTGCCCAAGACTGTCTCACATAAATTGATGCTTCACAGACTCCTAGACTGTGTATGCTTGAACTACGATCAGGTGAAAAAGATTTGTGCATTGATCAGGTGGGGATGTTGGCAGCATGAGGGGAGCCATATTATACTCTGCATCAAGATCTCCCATTACTAGTCCTAAAGAAGGTATTGTTATTCTCATTTTAGGAGGAGAAAGCCAAAGTCCAAAGATGTCAAATAATTTTCTCAAAGTCACAAAAAAATTGGTGGGGTTTGGATTTGAGCCCAGGCCTTCTAGCTCCAAATCTGGAATCAATCACCAGATGTTTTCAATGGAGGCCTTTACTCAAGGCCTGTGCCCCACAGTCTTCTCTGCATCTTGTCACAGCTCATCACACTACTCTGAGGTTACATTGCAGCTGACAGGGCCTTCTTTCACCAGCCCAGCCATCCTGTACAGCTGATGCAGCCTCCTTTCCTAGGGAGTTCGCCAAGCCTTAAACAAGGGGACCTCTTAGTACTCTCCTAGCCTCAGGTAGAAGTGGGAGCAAGCCCACACCAGGGTACTTGCCAAAACTATTCTCTGGCTGGTCAGGAGAATCTCAGCTTCCTTACCTCATTAATTTTCTTTTCATCCAGACTCATGGCCCAACTTCTTTCTGTGACTGAGGCCAAGAGCACCCATTAAATGTCGCACTTTGTGACTATCCTCAACCCTCTCACCTCAACCTCGCTGCATATGGGGTGAAAAAGAGGCTGATCACAGCCCCCACTAGACTCAAAGTGCAGGGTGTTCTATGAATTCCCCGAAAAATAGCCTTCACCTATGTCTTCACACATTATTATTCCCATACTCATAGGTTCTCCAAGTACCTCTTGGGTCCTAGGGCAGCTCTTCCAATAGACCAGGGCCTCTCAGGCACCCTTTTCAACAGTCAGTTGCACAGTTGCATAGAAGACCTGATGGCTGCAAGGTTATGGAAGAAGGTGACAGAGCATTTCCCTTCAGCATTTCCTGCCTTGATTGTTGGCATCATCATGCCAGAAATCTGGAGTCTTCCCTTCACCCATGCCTATGTTTAGTCAGTCACCAAATGCTATGGATCAGTTATGGATGCTCTCTGTTACATACATCCATCTTTACCCTCCCATATGACAGCCTTGGTTTTCCCGGTTGTTGGTTTTTTGATGCTGTTGTTTGTTTAATTTCCCCCAGACTGGTGCAAGAGCCTAACGGGTTTCGCTGCCTTTGTGATCATTTCTCTCAAACCCTCCTCCTCCAATCCTTCAGAACTTCACTTATAACATCCTTCTCCTTGGAACCCTATTGTGGTGCCTGTGGGTGCTTTTCTCAAAATTAACATTCTTGAATTCTACCAGAGACCTAATAGATCAGACTCTCCCAGGCACAGGGCCTCGGTGTGTGTATTTTGAAAAAGTTTCTCTGGTGAGTCTGATTTGCCACCCAGTTGAAGAATCACTGTCCTAAAAGGTGAAACCCAAGCTCCTTAGCAGGTCATGAGCTGACCTGGACCACTTGCCTCGTCAGCCACTCTCCTCTTTCCACCCTCGACTCCAAGGATACTTTAATTTTATCCAGTTTTCTAAACTATTATGCTAAACATGCCTCTGTGCCTGTGCTCCCTGGAAAATGACAATACAACCTTCAGGATCCAGTTTAAGTAGCATTTCTGTGAAGTCTTCCCCACCCCTCTACCACCCCTCCCTCCCCAGAGCTTCCACTGTTTTTCCATCAAACTAGTTCTATGATACAATATCTTAGGTAGCTCTTACATCATCGAACCAGGAGAAAAATCTTGAAATCACAATTACCCTTTTAAAAATCCCTTAAAAAAACACGGTTTTCTCTAAACAAGCCAATACAGTAACGTGCATTTTTAAATGTATATTGTATAGCGATATAGTGATGTAGAACATATCATGACCAACAATACACAGCAGAGACTTATGCCGTGTTGCTGCTTAAACATTAGTTATACTTAGGATCTAGCTCATACCATGAGAAGCCCGCGGGGACAGAGACCAACAGAGGGAACAGCAAATCCACATGTCCCAGCCCAGACTCTTTCAATTCCTATTTCCACAGTGTGTCCCAAGATGTGATTAGGTAATGTTTTGAAGATGGGTTTGTTTGGGAAAAGTTGGATTAAAGGATATTTTAAAAAATTCCCCTTTAAAGCTTTTTAAAATGTTTGCCGTTTGCTTCCAATGTGAATATTCAAAAAGGGAAAAGAGTGTGCTACTTTTCCCAAAGTTACTTGATTAAAGAGCATCTTGTTCCTAGACCTAGCATTCCAGAGAACACACTTCGGGGGAAAAATCTGCCTTCCTCGTCCTCCACTCCAGCTGCAAATGAGAAGCTAAATGAGATGCCGACTTTGCTGGTTCTTATCCAAAAACGAAGGAGCACAGATCTCGTTGCCTGGTGTGACCTTCACCTGGGCCAGCTCCTAAGGCAGCTCTCCACCTGGAGAAGGAGCTAGACACACACCTTGAAGTGCTGCTGCCTGGTGTGGCTGCCCAGCTTCTGAGCGAGCCACCAAGAGGCAAGGGGCTGGAAACCGCTAGCACATTACTACTTTGATAACAAAAGTACAGTTACTGTTTATAGAGAATTGTTCAGTAATATTGCCATTTATTTGGTTGAATGATTTGAAGAAATGTGTATATTGTTTACTAATGCAATGATTTCCATTTATGGAGTTTTCAGTCCATTTATGCATTTATTTTTAGGACCTAAATATTTAGGGGCAGGAAAGAGAATAAGCAGTCTTCCATGTGCATGAGTGATTAAATGTGGACCTAGCTCTGTGATTACAGGTGTATCTGCAGTGCCAGAATGGAGTAAAGGCAAACTTTCAGATACGTGGAAAACATAGAATCAGTGGTTAAAATGGTTAAAATACGCCCTTCCAAAAAATAACTGCAAAAAAAAAAA
>JAQZBX010001132.1:38965-50630 GCA_029593785.1 Cabassous unicinctus | reverse complement strand
GCTGGTCACACAACCTTGGAAAAGTCATTTCATTTGCCTCTGCCAGGATATTTTTCAGTTACAAAATGAGACAATTGAGCTAGTTTATCTCTGAGGCACCTTTTAATTCCCAAATTTTGTGAATATGAATTATATGCTACTCTGGTAAAGGAAGGGATCATGGAAATTTTACAGCTATTATAATGCTTTGAACTACTTTGCCTTACTGAACTGAACTTGTTAAATAAAACTGATGTATGATTTTTAGCTCACTCTTCCATTTTCGTTTATAAAACGTCAATAAAAATAATACAATGTAATAATGGCTTTCATGAAAACTTACAAATAATAATAGACATAGTGAGGAAGAGGTCAGGACTCAAAGAGAAAAATAGTTTAGTCTTCAGTTGCTTTCTGAAAACAAAATTATATTAATTCCAGATATATTTTTAAAACACCCAATTGAGGACTCTTCCCTTTGTTGTAAGAACCTGCCATGTGGTATCCAGGAAATCCTAAAACTGAAAGTTACTATAAGGAGTCATATTCCTATCAAAATTATTGGCTCTCCGGTGGTAATTTGGGTACTTTCAGAATTGCAATATATCTTTCAAAGATGTTGAACATTAATATACTGTGTAATTTATCAGTGTCTTAACACAGGTAATTAGACTACAAAATCTTATATCTTATGAATTAATGATTCTTTGTAGTTACTTACACATTTAGAGAACACATTTGCCATGAGGCTTTTAATTGTTATTATTTGTTTTAATGCTAAGCACAGTCATTTCTCAAACTCTAGGCAAGGGCTTAGCAAAAATTCTTCACTTTGGCTAGATGAACAATCCTAGAAGTAACTGTTTCAAGAACTCAATTTGAGCTTCACAGCAACCACTCGAAAAAAAAATTGAAGGAATTCTGCCCTAAAATAATCCATATCCTTTGGGGAAATATTAGAAGGGCTAGTGGATTAATACTTCATTTGAGGGATGTTGAAACTGAGCCCCAGCAGTGGGATGTGCGATTAGCTTTCCTGTCGGCCGGCATAGTGCCTTCCACTGATTCTGATTACCACTTGGAGCATGCTGTTTCTAAAGAGGGGAAAACACACGATGGCACAGGAATCAAACACATTCCACATAACAAGGGCACCTGTACACTAAGGAATAGAACATCTTCAAATAGTGACCACATGCCATTTTGTTTAGAACCAGGGAAAAGAAATTCCAGGCAATGATTCTCTGACCAATGAAGTTATTATTATTTTTTTGTTTTGTTTTGTTTTGTTTCTAATGATTGCTTTGGGTCAAGGCCACATTTTCCCAACAGAAACTGTTCCATTGTTTAAAGCTATTTATTTATGCTTGACCAAGTATTTTACAGGAAAGTTTTCACTATATTTTCCCTCCTTGGAAAACTTGAAACAATGACTAGCTTAATACCCTCTCTCCAAATTTGCAGAATTTCCTAACCCAAGCCCTTAGTCACCATCCTCATTATGGAAACCCTTCTTCACAATTAACTGGTTGTGCCAAATTTAATTGTGGTTTCCAGATTTCTTCAGTTGAAGTCTCTAATGAAATTTTGTGGGGAAAAAAATAAAGCTTCCATTCCAACATTTAAGGGAATATATATATATTTGTAAACATGTATTAATGCTTTTTTAAAAATTCCTTTCTTTTCTTTTATAAGTATTGTAAACCAATTGTGTCTTCTGCATTCTGATTATTTTTTCATAGTAAATTCCAAAACACAGTCAAACTTTGAAATTCCCATTGACTTAGGTGTCCAACTTTATTTTGACCTTCAAAATATTTCTCTCTGTCCCTCTTTCTGAATATGGATTTTACATATATACACACACATACATACACACATTCACACTCTGATATGAAATAGTGGGAAAGGCTGATAGCAAGAAATGACTTATGGCTATGCCATTTCCACATTAAAAACCATCAGATCATCAGATAATAAAGTGTGAGATGAACTGAAGTAAACTCTTTTACTTTGCACACTTCATTCCCTTGTGCCTAAGTGATCAGTGACAGTCTAGTCCCAATCCAGACCCAGGTACCTTAGTCATGACTCAGAGCAGATCTGGGAGTGCCTCAGGTTATCCTATCATCCATCCATTCAGTCAGCCAGCTAGCCAGCAGGGGGTAAGCCAATTTGCCAGAAAGAATTACTGAGGGAATACTATATATTAGGTACTGACCGTGTGAAACAAGCTCCTGCTTGCAAGTCCTGAGGAAACACGAAGGTTTGAAAACTCCACAAGAATTTCAAGGATAATGTGTGGGATCTCTGGGGAAAGCAGATTGAAATGGACTTAGCTGCATAATGGACCTAAACGTCTCCTCTACCATTCATTCCACATGCTCTTTCCACCAAATAATGATTTTTGTCTGGAAAAGTTTAGGGGGCATAAATAGAAAACTGGACATGACATTAACACTCTCCTCAAAGTAAAAATTCCCATGAGCTTTCCTGGGACTGCATCAGTTGGCTATGTATACATCATAAGCTGTGTTTTCCCCTCTCTCTTCTTCTCTCTCTCTGTCTCTAAATCTAATTCTATCTCTATCTTTTTTTTTAAAAAAGGCAATCTTTTCTCATTGTCCAAGACTATGATCACCTATGATAATAACTCTAAGTTATGCTTGCTCATTCCAGACGCATTTTGTATTAATACTGGCCTCATCTTTCATGAATAACCAAACAACTTCAGTGTATTTCTGGTTCACGAAGGACTGGGTTTCACTAAAAAATAAGAATGTTGGAGTCATCAAAATGATTAAATGTGGTGACATCAAAAATATTTATTTTCCTTTCTGTAGCACCTTATAGCAGTCACTTCATATTACTGGGATCAAGGGATTCTAACCGGAGACCATATAGCACATTTAACCAGGCTCGGAAGCCTGACTCCCTAGGTTCAATTCTGTTCAACTAGTATTATTTGTGTCACATCAGGGATAAAGCACTTAATTTCTCTATACTTAGGTTTTACTGTGTGTAAAAAGGGAATAATAAAAATAACACTTATAAGGCTGTTGTCTGTAATAAATTAGTTCATAAAAAGTTATCCCACAGCCTGACTTAAAGATGAGCCATTACTATTATTTTTCATCTTAGAGAGAAACATTTGTGGAGTGAGGGATTTAGAACATGTTTTAGTATCTGTTGGTATGCTGTAAACTGTGATAATTTTGCAGTAACTGGTAATCCCATCCCACTAAGGAAATGGCTAAAGTAATAGGAGACCAAGTAACTAATCTGATGATCTCTAATAAATAAAGATGGAGTTGAAACCCAACAAACCATGTCCAAAGCTTTCTTACTTGGGCTTCTCTCAAGGAGAAGTTCATTACAAACCTCAGCAATTACATAAACAACAAATCTTTGGACTCTTGAGGCCAAGGTGCTTTATTAACCTTAATATTGATAGGATCACCACTGTGGGAAAGGAGTCACTAATCAATATTTACCAAGCGTGTGTGGGATGCATGGGACTGTTGTCTGGCATTAAAGTGTTTCCTCTACTTTGTAGATGAGAAAACAAAATCAAAGGAAGATAAGGTCTTCAATGTCACTTCCAAAACCAGAAGCGGGGTCAGTAGTGCAGAGAAGTATTGGTTCCTTCTACTACATTCTACAGCCCAGGGTGCTATCCCTTAGACCATATACTATTCCAACACATTTATATTTAGCAAAGATTTTTAAGATCCTTATCTTTTCACCTTAATTGTTTCCTTTATCTCCTAATGGTTATATAATAGATTCATGTAGTTCTTTGAATCAAAGTAAGTATGAACTCTGTTACAAAGCAGGACTAGGATTTATTTGTAAGATAGCAGGATGATAAATTCCACTTATCTCTTGAAGTTATAAGTTGGAGCACAGGATATGAAGATATAGAGGATACACACCTTTTATAAGTTACATTTTTACTAGGAGAAATGGTGACCATATTTTTAATGCTTAGGAATAAGAAAGAACATTTGCTAATATCACCAACACAAAGAACCTTTTAATTAATCTGTCTTCTAATTTTAGTTTTTAGAGAGGTGTAGTCACATTTTATGTAACAACCTATTATATTCATTAATATAATAGGACATATATCATTAACTCATATAATTAAGATAAGTCATCATTTTCCCTCCTCATTTCCCTAAAAAGAGTGGAGTTCTATAAATATAAAATAGCCAGGTTAATTCTAACAGGAATGGTTGGTGGTCCATTGGTTGTTTTCATTTTTTCTTCTTTCTTCTAATAGTAAGCTGTTTAGGAATCTATTTTTGCTAAATACTTTTAACAAACATGTCTGTGGTAGATTGAATCATGTCTTCTACAAACACATTTTCAAGTCTTAACCTCCCAGTCCTTGCGTGTACTCTTTTGTAAATAGGATCTTTCAAGATCCTATTAAGATGAGGCCAGATTGAATCAGGGTGGGTCTTAATCCACCTGGAATGACTGGAATCCTTATAAGCAAAGGAAATTTGGACATAGTAGTACGAGTCACAGGAGGAGACAGAAACAGACAGAAC
This sequence comes from Cabassous unicinctus, assembly GCA_029593785.1. Lineage (NCBI taxonomy): Eukaryota > Metazoa > Chordata > Mammalia > Cingulata > Chlamyphoridae > Cabassous > Cabassous unicinctus. The sequence continues at coordinate 46,092 of JAQZBX010001132.1, read as the reverse complement.
ACCACGTGACAGGCAGAAACTGATGGCCAGCAAGTCACCACCAGAACGCTTCCGACTTCAGAGAAGGCCTGCCGATTCCTTGATTTTAGACTCCCAGCCTCCAGACTGTTAGCCAATAAATTCCTCTTGTTAAGGCCCACCAGTTTGCGGCAGCCTTGGCAGACTAAGACAATATCAAAACATTCGCACCATACCACCTACAATTTTCAAGTCTTCAAAAACTACTGCTATGAATTATGTCTGTTTACCTTTATGGTTCCCTTGCTCAGAGTGAGAGCTTAGATATTAATTCTGCGGTAATGGGCAATAGATTGCAAAAGCCAGATGTTAGTTTGATAGTCATTCCACAAATCTAAGCCCAATCAAACTGCACTAAACAGGGAATCCTCAGCCCACAAAACCTGCAGACAAGGCAATATGTGAAATATTCTACAAGGAATATAGCCTCCTATCAGAATGTTCATCAACATTTGAAAAATATTATTATTATTATTTTTTAAAACCCTCAACAGTAGGACACAAGAAAGCTGGTCTTCTGATCAATTTCCAGCTAGCTGGGCAGACAAAAAAGCCAGGTTTATGTCTTGGCTCAAATACTAGCTAGGTGAACCTGCTCGCTTTTCTTAACCCCTCTGGACCTTAATTACCTTCTTTGTGAAATGAGACTATCTAAAATGACATTTAAGTTCCCTTCCAAATATGTAATTTTGCATTTCTTACTCTATGATCATGATATTTACAAGTACCATGGAGTTCACTAAGTACTCTCACATCAATAGTCTCATTTGACCTTTGTAGCTGATTTTCTGAGTTAGGTGGGCAGCTATCATTACTTATTTTTCCAACAAGTATGCTCCTTTGGATATCCAGCAGGATTCACTAAGAGACAGTAGCATCTAAAGCACCAAAAGAAAGGATTTAATTTTCAAGGGTCAGAGGAGCACTTTGTAAAGAATTTCTCCCAACACTCTGGTTCCTTGTCTTCAAACACTTACTAAAAATAATTATTCTTAAAAAGAAAGGAAGAAAATGTTATGCTACCTGTTTCTGCTGATGCAGTCCCAAATTGAGACAAATCAATTGTTGGTGTTAGGTTGAAAATAAAATTTAACTGCCACTGGATAAATATCTTCTGAGTGAAGATGAGTTTCCTCCAGCTATGCAAAATTTAAAAGAGCATTGGGGCTTAGGTAAAATGTTGTTGCTGCTGTTGTTTTATCTTGAAGCTTCTCTTTGAAAACTGTTTTTATATAAATTATAAATTAACATGTAAAATCATTCGCAAAGGGAAAAATGGGATCCTTATCCCTAAAAATTAATATACTGAATCCAGATTGCAATCCCAAGTGTCTCTGATGTCTTCTCATCTCCTTTACTTCAGAAAGATCCATAACAAAACAATTTCTCACAGATATGTCTAACACTTTGCAGTGGATAAAACTCAGCAGCAGACATAATCATATTTCATCTTTGCAACAATCCTGTGAGGTAAGGTCTGAAAAGCCTGTCCCAACCAGCTCCCCATTATTTTTCATCTCGGAGGTGAAGGTATTTCCTGGATAAATGAAAATCACAACTTATCTAGAATATCCATTTTAGCCAATATATTTAACCTCTTTTTGCCCTCTTTCCTCATCAAAATATTATGAGAGGTAAGAAACTGAATGTTACACTATTTGTTATTGCTCAGTTTTCCTTTCTGCCCTCCTCTGTTCTCCCTTCCCACCTATGACCACACCCCTTCTGGAAACGCAGAGAAGCAGGAAAACAGCAAGAGGGTGAAGAAAACAGAAAGGAAAGAGAAACAAGATTCCTAAATAATCTAACCAGGTAATTACCAGTTGGCTGTATAATGTAAAAAAAAATTAAGCCCATATTTGACACAAAGCATATTATAAAAACTTGATTTGATGCCATTCTATCAGCCTGAATTGCTTTTGATAACAACAGTTTGTATGGCTCTCATAATCCAAAATTAGGTCTGAAACAATGCAAAGTGCATTAAGACACATTCTTATCTTGATGTTGGTGTATTATATTCTTCTTAATTGATGTTTAGATGTAGTGCATAAGGAATAATTAATTCTCAAGCAGAATACCTTATGAACCAGAATAGCTCCCTCCCTGTCCATGCAAAAAATCAAAGTTTGAAGCATACTCTAGCATCAGGATATTCTACTTATAATAATTTGTGTTATACTTTATTGATATATGTTCTTTTTCACTATTCCAGGTCCCAAAGGTTTTCACAGTGCCAAGTCATTTTCTTTAAAGCTTTCCTTTCCCAATTTGGAATACTACCTTCAAATATATTTGGAGGTTCAAATAATCTTAATTTCTGCTAAAGAAGAGGAAAACTACAGACTTTCCATTAGTTCATTAACCCTTTGACCTTTGCAAAAATATAAATTATTGAATACATGCCTAATGAAAAATAATTTCCATGTTGCAGTTATAACCTAGTGATTTTTATAATGAGTATAATTTTGAATGGAAATGAAACAATCTGCAAGCAGGCTAGTGAGTCAATTTAGAAGGTATTCATAATGCCAACTTTTACCAGACACATCAAATAAACCTCAATTCATTAGTACCTTACACAACTACAGCCATGGCTCTCCAAACCAAATGAACCTTTTCTACCTCAAAGGAATTCTAGCTCCCAAATATGAGTGTCCAACATGATATGACACCAGATATCAACTTTAGCTCTGATTTGATATTATTTCTTTAATCAATGATAAAACAAGACAACATTCTTATCTATCTCACCACAACCTTATGGCAGCTAGCTTAAAGAATTTTAAAAGCAAATCTCATTCTTCTTTTCTAACCCCAGACTTATCTTTCTACACAATTTGTATATGAGTGCCTCCAACAGCAACTGAGGAAGTGGGCTAGTGATGAACAAGCTCATATACATTTAAAAATAACCAGATCAATCAAAAGTTTATAAATATGGTGGCCTTTTACTTATATAGAAAGCCAATTCTGAAAAGAGGGAAAGGGTAGGAGGCTTTCACTACTTTTCCACTTCAAACTTTCTCATAATTACTAAGACTACTTCTTATTTCATTGGAGAAATATAATTATTGAGCAATGGTTATTTTGAATAAAATCCAAACAAAATTGTATTGATGTTATGCACATGTCACCTTTAATCAAGACCACAGAGTAGTAAAAAAAAATAATAATAATTAACACCCAGGTACTACCTTAATCCTTAAAAAAGAATCTAAACCAATAAAAAGCTCCTACAATGTTTCCATTTCCCAGGCACTATATTTGTCATAAAAACTATCATAAAAGGAATATCGCGCTTTTAAACTAAGATTCTCACAATGGATTGTATTGCAAGTTTAAAATTGCTTTTATTAGAATTTTGAATGCCACCTTTGATATCCCCGTGAGAAGGCATTTTCTGAGGCAGGATCATATACTAAAACTGACACAATTAATTTAAGGCTGCTACAATACAAGTAAACCCAAATCGGCAACTTACCTTATTATAAATAAAGGGCAAATGGCAGGCACTTTTCAGTTTGCAGCTATCTAGCATAGTGGATTAGAAATGAACAAAACATCTTTCATTCCAGTGAGAGAAATGCATATCCGGACTTGGCTTTCTTCACTGAATTCCAGCAAGAGCAAGAGAAGCTGTTCACCTCCAAGTGATAGCAACAGCCTCTTTGCAAGATAGCAGTTGCTGCTCTGAACTGCAGCGACTTAGAATGAAAGTAAGAGGAACCCGTGATGTTTAAATACCATTGCTTCAGATTCACAGGATATGACTCAACTCTCTCTCAAACCAGTAGGAATAGAGTTTCCCCTCTCAAAACTGTTAGTACAGATTACATAACAGACAACACATTTTGGGTCCAAAAATGTTTACAAACTCAATGTTAAGAATTTCACCTGCTAAATCAAACATGCTTTTTTTTTTTTTAGTACTTAACCTCATCTCTGTGGCAATAACACAGCACAAAGAAACACTGTTCTGCTTGATCTCTGCAGTGAATTAATTTAATGTTATTAAAGATGTGTGAACTTGCCAATTCTCCCTGATAGGCACACTGAAGTTACTAATAGTCATATCTGTGCCAAAACAATTTGTAGAATAAAACTCTATTTTAATGTATAAGAAGTGGTGATTCTACATAATGTAAGAGTCCCCTTCACTAAGTATAGAATAGAAATTATCTTTGTAGTTTTGTTTCCCACAGCAATCCTGTCCCACGATGTCATTAGCTTGTGGTGCTAGCTCTGCCTACCTCTACAACTCAGAGCCCTCTCATCTGTTTTGTGAACATTTCTAAAGGAACACGACTCATGACCCACTCCTGTAGTAAATGTGACAATTTTCTGTGCTTTCCCTGCCACCCCTTAACTCTGAGTTGTATTAAGCTTGATCACACATTGATTTATTATATTTTAACACCTCAGTCAATAAAATATTTATAGACTTATCCCTGGAGAAAAATCTGCTACATAAATTCTATCACCACGACTATTATCAAGAAAAACAGGGAAGTGGGTGTAGCTCAGTGGTTGAATGCCTGCGTCGCATGTATGAGGTCCCAGGTTCAATCCCCGGTACCTCCTAAAAAAATTAAAATAAAAAAAAAAGATAAAACACATGTCAAAAATAGCAAACAAACTGAAACCATCTATAGCAGGACTGTCCAATTGAAATACAAGGTTAACCACATAGGTAATTTGAAACTTTTTAGTGGTCACATTGAAAAAGTAAAAAGGGACATATAAAATTAAATTTAATAATGTTTACTCTAATATATAAAATAGTATCACTGCACCATGTAATCAATGTAAAAATTATTCATTGAATATTTTTTTGGCACTGGTTGTGGAGATCTGGTGTGCATTTATTTACACTTTTAGCATTCTCAATTTGAGCTAACCACATTGCAAGAGTCCAAGGGCCACATGTCGCTAGTGGCTACCATATTGGACAGCGCAGGTCTAGAGTTTAAGGTTCATTCTTGGTCTTCAGGCTGCAGCTCAAATGTTCTCTCTAGAGAAATCTTTTCTGACCACCTTACCTGAAATGATTTTCCCCAATCACTTTCTATCTCACCCTATTTATTTCCTCCATAGCACATCTCAGTCTGGAATTTTCTTCTTTATTCATTTGTTTGCTTGTTTGTAGTCTGTGGTCCCTTACCAGAATATAAGAACTCTTAAGGCTGGGATCTTGTTCTGTTCAATATTTTATTCTCAAGTCCTGGTATGATGACCAATACACAGCAGAATTCAATCAACATTGCTTAATAAATGGAAAGATAAAATGTAGAGTTGGCATATAGTCTGGCAAATAAAATGTGTTACAAGATTGAGTAGCTCTCGTGATTTATCATATCATTGAACTTTTAGCAAATATACTGGGTGAAACTTTCCTGAACCAAAGAATTGCCCCCTTTTCAGAATATTACTGATCTTCAATATATAGTGTGTATATTCAATATTCTTATATACATATTCTCCTATACAGTATTATATATAAACAACATACTTGTTTCATTGCTATAAAGGCAATGATTTTGAAAGGAACTTCTAAGACTACTTTGGTTCCTATAACATATAAATCTGGATATAATTACAATATCTATCTCCTACTCACAGAACAGAAAATATTATCTATAAGACACTTATCAGGGATCTTTAATATATTTGCCTGTCCAGCAAATGTGCTTTCTCCTGGTATCAGCACCCTGATTTTTATTGGGCAAATCACCTCTCCTTCTCTCTCAATCCATGAGGTTTGGGTCAGGCAGACATGGCCCAGAAATGGGCATGTGACCCAGGCCTGACCATTCAGTGTATTCCAACCACAGGGTCATAGATTCAATTGCAATACATTACAAACAATCTAAATGTCCATCAGCAGGTTCAAGGATGGGCATGTGACCCAAGCAGGTCCAATGAGAGTTAACTCCTCCACTTTCCTTGATATTGGGAAAGAGGTTGTAAAGTTTGCAGAATGTAAAGCCTGGAACTTCTGGTTGTCCTATTTGCTACCACATGAGATGAGGCCAACTAAAAGAAACACAAAGATGTGAAAGGCAGATTCCTGATAATATTGTTGTAGTTCCTAGATCCAGCTGTGCATCAAGTCACAGCTGTCCTCTACTGCAATGAAGGATGTACTAGAATGTTCACTGCAGAATTGTTTTTAAGAGTGAAAAATGGAAACTTTGTACTTGACCATGGAACAGCAGAGGGGCCAAATAATGAGTTAATCATACCAAGGAATAGTATGTACTATTAAAATATATCAAAGTCTATTGCTGCAATGACATACAAAGCCCCCTAAAAGATGTTAAATGAAAATAAAGTGTTGCAGAAAAATACATTATCCCAGTTATAGTACATGAATTTATATATGCAAACTCATAGAAAAGGACCTACAAGGCTAGAGATGTGAAGTAAGGGAGTGGTAGGCAGTAAAAGAGAGGTCAAACCATTTCTCTAAGTTTATTACATATTGAAAAAAAATCTTAGAAAAGTAAATTCCTGTATTCCTTGTGTAATTTAACAAGAATATGACTTTTATAAATTAATAATTTATCATTTTATATCTCCATATTTTGTTACATTGTACTCACTTTAAGAAAACTATATTTACTATTCTTTTAAAATAATGTACAGAAATGAAAGTTCTCTTCTCTGACACATCCTCTCCATTTCCTAGGCTCAGTTTAAGTATTCTTTGATTTGTCAGTCTGGTTAAAGGATATGCCAAGATAGAGGAAAAGAAGGGACAAAGACAGACAGATAGAAATAAGAGACAGCCAACTACACTGGAATCTCTGAAGGGCCGTCTAATATTGGCAAGGTCTTTGGTTGTTTTCTCCCTTTGGCCTCCTGCAAGCAATTTGATTTGCTACATAAAACTACATCTTGGATTTATTCAAATGTCAACATAGCAACAGCCAAATGATTATAATACTCTGCCTTGTATTAATTTAGTTAATGTCTTAGATCAGAAAAAAATTATCAGCTCTCGGAAAAAGTTCTGGTCTCAGAATTGGGCACGACAACAATTGCTTTCCCAATTATTTGAAAAATGAAACCACTAAACCAATTCTTGCTTTTTTTTTTTTTTTTTT
>JAQZBX010001132.1:0-38865 GCA_029593785.1 Cabassous unicinctus | reverse complement strand
CACTGAGAAATTGATGTGAGTTCTGCTCTATTTTATTCATTCAAAGCCCACTTCTAATAATTTAAACCTCCTACATAATCTAACATTCTCCTTACCTTCTCCTTTTCTTCACTTGAAATCTTAACATTATGCCAAATTTGCTTCAGATTTTCTAGAAGAAATAAAACATTACAGATACAACTGAAGCCCCCACATGATCCTGCCTATCCCACTGTGTTTCTTCTTTCCCCACGGGTAACCATTCTCCCGGGGTGGCTTCTTCATTTCCATTCGTCTTTTCATGCTTTTATTACATATGTAGATCCATAAACCAGATATTGACTTGCATGTTTTTAAACTTATAAAGATGTTTTCATGGTGTATAGATCTTTTAAAAAATGTTTTTGATTGCAAATTGCTGAGCAAAAACAATTAAAATAAATTTTAAAAGGATCTATACTTAGAGTTAACTCTGCATAGTTCATTCTTTTTAACTGTGGTACAGCATTCCAATTTATACATCCATTGTCCTGTTGATGGACATTTAGATTGTTTGTAATTTATTGCTAATATTAAACTACTATAGTTATTGTACATGTGCAAGAATTCCTCTAAGGATGGATACCAGGATCACAGGATATGCACAGCTTCACCTTTATTAGATATTGTCAAATAGCATCCCATCATAATTAGGAAAATTTACAATTTTCAACCAGTGGTAAATGAGTGTTCTTGTAACACTAGATTCTTGCAAAAATGTGATATTTCAGAATCTGAAATTTTTGTCATTTATTTGTGATTAATACAGATTCTCAATGCTTTAATTTGGGTTTCCCTTATTACTTCTGAGGTTGAACAGCTTATATTATTGCTAACCTTTTTCCTACTATGTTATTTGCCTTTCCCTTTTTTATTTTTTGAGGGTCTTTCTATATTACTATTCTACTGCTTGGTCCATTACAGATATAATCCTTCAGTGTGTGGTTTGTTTATAATGTCTTTGCTGTTTGTTTTTTATTTTAGAAAATCATTGTTTTTATTTACATTTTTTTCCTCAGTTACTTATCTAAATTTCTTAAGTTAAAAAAATATGGTAAAAATTAAGTGTTCCATATTCAGTATTCCTGATGCAAACCCAACAATAATGTCAGATTGCATATCTAAAATGGAACTAAGAAGAATTCATATTTTCCTAAATATGAATTCTTATTTAGGAAATAAGAGCAGTTCAGTTCATCATATATTGAGCACCCATGCTGTGCCTGGTACTAGTTAGAGGGTACAAACATGAAGCAATCCACACACTCAAGAATCAAAAAAATTTACAGTCTAATTGGGGAAGAAGACTTGTAAGCAGGAAATGATAATGCTGCTGCTGCTAATGACGAGATGGAGAGGTAACCTTGTGCCAGATATTTTGCTAGTTCATTATTTCATTTAACAGTTTAAATATGACAGAATAGGGGGCGGTGTGGCTCGATGGATGGGGCTCCCGTTTGCCATGCGGGAGGCCCCGGGTTCGCTTCCCTGGGCCTCCTTGTGAGAGCAGGTCGGCCCCCTCGCAGCGGTGGGCTGATGCAGCCGGACCTCCCGGTGGGGGGGAGATGGGCAGACGCGGAGGAAACACGCCGCGAATGGACACTGTAAAGCGCGGGCAGCAAGGGGGGGGATAAATAAATAAATGAATAAATAAATCTTTAAAAAAAAAATGACAGAATAAAAATTACAGTAAGTGGTATGCACAAGATGCTGTGGAAACAGAGAAGAGAAATAACATACCTTTACATCCCAAAGTTAATTTAAGATATAAAGTGGTCAAATTTGTTTTCCCAAATAGAGCACTCAAAAATTACTCATAATTTCTTCAGAAGAGTAATAAGAATTGAATAAGAGGTTATTCACTTGAGAAATGCTTTCTTGGGAAACAAACTCATTTTTACAATCAGTGATCCAATCACAAAAAGACATTTTCTTCATTCATTAGAGTAAAATAAAGTCAGTGGTTCTAAGGACTCATAATAGCAAATGGTGTATCTTCCTCTATCAGATTATTAATTATTTACTAGCATTGAAATAAAAAATAAGCTCTTACTCTTTAAAGAAATCCCATGGTAAATACATATATAAATAAAGCACCCACATTTATTTGTTTTGTAAACACAAATGTGAACGTTATGTTTCTCTCAGTGCAAGTTATCTCTATTGCCTTAAAATAATACAGAATATGAGAGCTTAACATTCTTCACTCAGATGAAGTGTGATCATCAGCATCACGTATTTCCTGAGGAAAAATAAAGGGTATCCCATCTCCTTGAAGCTATGAGCTTTATAGTTCAGCCTTTGTATCACCGTAACCCTCTAGGACTTAAAACTAAAATGTGTTTTCCGTACTTGGGGATGACAGGGAAATGAAGGTGGAAATGGAAAATAAGACTTCCAACTGAGAATTAAACATCAAAATAAAAATATAACAGGTCAGAGAACAGATAAGCAAAGACAATTTCAGGAATAAGAATGATGGAAACTGAAATGCCTAGAAGCACATACATTACCAGCAGAAAATTCAGACCTGGCATTCAGTGAACTGAAGGGCAGGACTCGAGCCTCATTTAGAGAGGAAAGTCTCTACTGAGCCCCAGTCAATTGACCTGATGTGGGAAGAGGTCCAGGAAGGCCAGATGTCTGGATTTTTCAAAAGAGGCTATAGATCTGGGTTGCTATATGAATTCTCCAGATTTTTAAATCTAAACCTCAATACATTATAAGAGACAAACAATAGCATTTGCAATCCAGATGTGTGCCCTATTGTCAGCCAGTCTTGGATACTTGCACAGGGCAATTCCCTGATTAAACATACTGGCTCTATCTGTAGAAACAATGTGTTAAACAGATAAGATGTAGTCCAGACAAGGCAACAGATAAAAAGCAACCTCAGAAACAAGCAGAGGCAGGGGTCATCCAAATGCTTGGAGAGGATGCTCTGGGCTGGTGCGTGTTCTTTTCTATGTGGACCCGCCTCTTCATTCTACTAAACCTGTGAGACTGAGAACCAATTGCCCTTCTGATTCCCTGCTTACCATATTAGTGAGGCTTCTCCAGAAAAACAGAACTGACAGGATACACACACACACACACACACACACACGTATACATATGTTACATACACATGTAAATATTTAGAGATTTCTTATAGGGATTGAGGAATTGGCTCACATGACCACGAGGACTGTCAAGTCCAATTTCTGAAGGCAGGCCACAAGTTGGGAATTCAATGGTGTGCTGAACTCCCCAGGAGGAGCCACAAGTTGGGAACTCCAATGAGGATAACAAATGAATTCCCCAGGAGAAGCTGGCTGGCTGAAGTAGAGATGGAAATTCTTCTTTCTGACTGCTGAAATCCTCAGTTTTCCCTTTAAGGCTTCCAACTGACTAGATGAGACGACTCCTCTCATTGCTGAAGGCAAGCTCCTTTATTGATTGTAGATACAATCAACTGTAGATGCAATCAACTGACTATAGGTGCAAACCTATCTATAAAATATCCTCACAGTAATAATCAGGCCAGTGCTTTTGCTTGACCAAACAACTGGACACCATAACCTAGCCAAGTTGACACATGAAAAAAACCATCAACTTACCACGCTTCTTTCTGATTAGAATTTGGCATCCTGTCTGGCATGCCTTCAGGGAGAATTTCTTTGCACCTTGAGGGACTTAAGGGGCAACTCAGGACGTATATCTCTCATGATTAACAAACCAGCAGCCTGGTTAGAATTTTGTTCCCCATGTGGTCTGCCTACAGGCACAAAAGGTGCCGGGCACCAACAGGAGCCACCCATCTCCAGCAGTTTCACTTCTCATTGTAAATGGAAACATTGGCACTCTGATCTTGTCCATTACTCATATGAGCTTGGTTAATATGAGTCCAGCTCTGGAGGACAAATGTTCTCTGGAAATGCTGACAAATGGGGTTTCTGGGCCCACAAGGCTTTGGGCCAGACCATGGATAGTGGCAGATTCACTAGCACTGCTCTGAGAGGCCTCTTGGGAGCTGTAAGTAATCTGTCTCACTTACCCTCACTCTACCCCTTGCCATACCTTCCAAAAGATCCTGACCTGGATCTCTGAGTGTCCAGAAATGACCTAGAAATGTGAGTTTAGGAATTAAAGATAAACCCAATGAACAGAGCCAGAAGACTCACGGAAATTAAAATATATTTTTATAATCACCATCACTATGGAGCAGGCCTTGTACTATATGCTGCCATAAACTTCCCATTTAATTCTCACAGCTACTCTGTGAAGCAGTAACTACTTTGGGCAATTATTCTATTCCACAAAGGAGGAAACCGAGGCTTTTAAAGAGGTCAAGTAACTTGACTACATTCATGTAGCTAGTGGGGAGTGGAGTGAGGATGACAACCTGCACCTCAAACACTACACTACGTGTGTTGTCCTCCCTCCCTCCCTTCCTTCTCCAAACATGCATTTGCCTTTATTACATGCCAGGCACTATTTTACCAATATTAACTTATTTACTCCTCAAAACAACCCTATGAGTATTACAATATCTCCATTTTACTGGTAACTTGCCCATGACTATACAGCTACTAGGCAGCATAACCAGGATTTAAACCCAAGGCAGCCTGGCTCTCCGGGCCATGCTCTCAGGCCCTGTCCTACTCTGCACAAGGCCCCCGAGGAAGAATCAATGGAGATTCTGATTTTAAATGTTAATTTTAGTGCTATTGTAAGATTTTATCAGGAGAATAGATGGGATCACAAGGAAATGAAATGTCTTTGTGCCATATCATTTCTCTTTATTATATACCAATTAGAAAAACTACAATTCTTCTTCTGAATTTAAGAACTGTGGAGCAAGCAACAATCATAAAATCCTACAGGCCTGAATACAAGTCTTCATAGGAAATATGTCTGAGGAGGACAACAAACTTAATTCCATATCTTTCAGTCTCACTATTGCAAAAAAATGATAGGAACATCCTGTATTTCTGAATTCACAAATCTTGGGAGGTAAAAGGTTAGAATGCTTTTGAGAAATCAAAAATGAAGTAAATGTTCTAGAGTTTAATTTAAATGTCATTTTCTCTTAGAAACAGAACAGCTTTAATTTCAGAATAAAAATGCATTGAACATAAAGAAATTGATATGAATATCTCCTACTTTAAATCAAATTTCCCCTTAAACTTAAAATGGAACTTTGAGATCCATAAATTAGTAGACTTTTATTAAGAATAATACTTTGGAATTGATTTGGTAAAAATAACACCTTCTGACTCATATCGTAAATGTGAAGGAAATTTTCTATTTAAACAGAGAAGAAATGCCTTCACTGGTTCCTATACCACTTAACCCATTGCTTAGACCCTCCCAGAGTCTAAAAAATTAACTCAAACCTGAATCCAGAAGGTCTCTTTCTTTAAGTCTTTATTCTGTTTTCTCCATCTTGCCAGTCTCTGCTGTTTGTTTTAACTCATTCATTCTTTCCAGAAACTGTCATCTTAGGAGATGTAGCATGCTATGCAACCAGTTCCTAAGTGGGCACTGAGCCAAAAGGAATAATATCAAGGACACTTTCCTTCTTTCATTATTCTCCAAAACTAGTCTAACCATTTTTGCTTGCCAGCTTCATATAGTAGGGTCAACAACACAGCTTACTCAACTAGCAATACTACTTTACTAATCTTATATGTCATAGAATTCTCAATACCACTTCACACTCAGGATGGTCTCCTGGGGGCCCATCTATTCTCATCTTCATTTCTCTCATCTCATTCTCTCATTCTGCTCCCTTTCTTCTTTTCAATGCTCTGCATGTGGTGAAACAATTTTAGGAATTTTAAAGCAAATTTTTGAAGCAATATTGCATGGTAGTTAAAGAAGGCAGGTTTTATAATCAGACCGCATAGGCACAAATTATGTCTCTGCCAATCACATACTTACTGTGAATTTGCTATTATCATCAACATAATTATTATTACATGGTTAATATGAGCCACTTAATGTTGAGACAAGAAATGAAAAATAAAAAGATTTATTTATATAAATTAGCTAGCTTTCTTTTTTTGGCCAAAAACCTCGATTTAAAAAAATATATATATGTGGTAATATGTCAGGGAATCAATCAGCAATCATATTATTTACCCACTGCTACTAATTCTCTGGCCTTTTCTTCTCAGTCTTTCTTACAATGACAGGGTTTAGGGATGGATGGTACAGGGAAAACCAATGCCCACACAAAGGGCGCTGCTGCTGCTCTGCTCTGCCCAGTGTTGCTATGTGGATTTTGTTTACCTATTCATCTGTTGATAGACATTTAGGTTGATTCCACCTTTTGGCTATTGTGAATAATGCTGCTATGAACATTGGTGTCCAAATATCTGTTCAAATCCACGCTTTCAATTCTTTTCAGTATAAAACTACAAGTGGGATTGCCAAGTCACATGGTAGTTCTGTTTAACTTTTTGCAGAACTGTCAAACAGCAGCTGTGCCATTTAACATTCCCAGCAGTAATGTATGAGAGTTCCTGTTTATCAGCATCCTCACCAGGACTTGTTACTTTCCATTTTTAAAATAATAGCCATCCTACTGGGTATAAACTGGTATCTCAGTTTGGTTTTGATTTGCATTTCCCTAATGGATAATGATGTTGAACATCTTTTCATGTGTTTATTGGCCATTTGTATATTTTCTTTGGAGAAATGCTTATTCAAGTTCCTTGCCCATTTTTAAATAGGATTGTTTGCCTTTTTGTTGTTGAGTTGTAGTTCTTTAAATATTCTAGATAGTAAATCTTTATCAGATATATGGTTTCCAAATATTTTCTCCCACAGTAACTTTTCTTTTCACTTTCTTAACATCTGATGCACAAAAGTTTATCTATTTTTCTTTTGTTGTTTGTGCTTTACATATAAAGTCTCAGAATCCATTGCCTCATACAAGTCTTGAATAAATTTACCTATGTTTTCTTCTAGGAATTTTATAGTTTTTCACTCTTACATATAGTTTGCTCATCCATTTTGAGTTAAGTTTTGTATATGGTGTGAAGTAGGGGTCCACTTTCATTCTTCTGCATATGGATATCCACTTTTCACTATTTGTTGAAAAGACCATTCTTTCCCCATTAACTGAACCAGGCACACTTGTAAAAATCAACTGGCCATAGATGTGTGGGCTTATTTCTAAAATGCTCAATTCTGCCCCATTGGTCTATATGTCTGCCTTTGTGCCAGACCACACTTGATTACGGCAGCTTTGTAATAAGTTTTGAAATTGGGAAGTGTGGCTCCTCCTACTTTGTTGTTTTTCAAACAGTTTTGGCTACAATTACCTTACGTTTTGTGACAGTTTTTAAAAAGGTCTGCAAATTTTTTGACACTTTTCATCAAGATGTGGGGTTTGTGTTTCTTCCTCTTACAATTGGGTGGGTTTTTGTAACTGTTTCAACCAATAAAGTATCACAGAGGTGATGCTAGGTGACTTCCAAGGCTAGATCATAAAATGTTTAGAAGTTACTCCCTCGTTCACTGGAACATCCTTTCTTGAAGCCTTCAACTGCCACAAAAGCAGTCTCACTGCCCTGAGGCTATTTTGCTGTGAGGAAACCCAACTAGACCTCATGAAGGGTCACTGAGACTCCAGGAAGAGAGAGATGTCTGGTCAGTCCTAGCTTTTGCAGCTCCTCCTACAACTGTTCCAACTCTAGCTGGAATTACAACTTGAAGAAGGACCCTGGGCCAGAATCATCCAGCCAACTCATTAAAAAAATCCTGACTCAAAATCACAGGCAAAATAAAATGTTTGGTTTAAGCTGCTAAATTTGGGGTTATTTGTTACACAGCAATAGTAACCAGACAGATTTTGGTACTATAGTGGATTCTGTCATTACAAAGACCTAAAACATGTGTCCTTGAGTTTGGGGCCGAATAGCAAGTAGAAACTGAAAGGTCCTCAAGGAAAGTGTTGGCAGAAGCCCAAAGGGCCTTGAAGAGGATGTCAGTGAAGGCTCAAATAAAAATAAGGAAAATGTTGCTGGAATCTGGAAGAAAGAGGTCCCTTGCTATGTAGTAGTACAAAATTTGGCAATACTATCACTTGTGACAACGTGGAAATTAGTAATTATACTTAATGAATTTGATGATCTAGCAAAGGAGATCTTCAGACACAGTTTTTTCTCCCACTGCCTTAATAAAATACAAGAGGAAAGAGATGAGCTAAAGAAAAAACTGTTAAATATAAAGGAATCAAGACTTGCTAGGTTTTAAAAAAAACACAATAAAACTGTTTTTTATTATCAGGTTCTCCAGGCAGCAAACTATTCTCAATATAAGAAAGGTTTACAGGCCAAAGAGAAATCTGGGGAATTTTTAAGATCCTTTAAAAGACCTCAGAAAAATCTATGGCAGTAACTCATAGAACCTTTCAGACATAACACCCTTTATGGTACTTAAGAATGTGTGTCTTCAAAATCTCTCCATTAAATAATTGGGTTCCTTAGTATCTTAAAAATCCTATCTAAAGGTACCTCACAGAGAGCCCAAAGTAGAGATGGGCTTATCTTAAGGAGATTTGTGGTCATAGATTTATAGGAAATCCACAGAGTATTTAAAATAAACATTTTTTCTGGTAGAAAAACCACAAATATGGATTAAAAGAGGCAGTATAAAATTTAAGGTGGGCTTTAACCTGCAAGATTCTATGGCCAGGAAACAGGCTGAGAAGGCTACTTAGTAGAGCTGCAAAAGACAACTCCCATCCGTAAGACTGAGCCTTAATGAGGAAATTGGCAACATGATCCTGGGTGGATTGTGTGACTGCTTTGGACCAGGGATTGCTGTGCATCTCTCCTTCTCCTTTTAAATGGGGCATATATAGCAATTCCCCTTTGCCTATCCTGCCATTGAAAGTTCGGTGTGTGGCCACAGATAATTTGTCTCTTTAGTTTACAGCTCTGTACCCAGAAAACTGTACCCAAGAAGCCTCACCTTCATCTGGACCTTAGATGGTGAAATACTGAGCTAAAGCTAATGTTTAGACTTGGAGGGTCTTTGGGTAGGGGATGAATATATTTTGCATGCAAGAAGGATGTGAGTTGTAGCTGAATGGTGGTTTATGGAAGAGTGCATTTTCCAAAAGGGCCACAGAAATATCTCCCATTCCAAAGGCTTTTACAATGTGATGTTGTTCCTCCCATCAAGAGGTGAGGTCTATTAGGTAATCCCACACCTCTGTTTTTCTCTGTTTGTATCTCTCCACTAAACTGTAAGCACCTTAAAGTCATAAATGATATCTTAACATTATAGCAATATTAAATTTTTACTGAATAAATTAATTATCAATGTATTTTGTTCCTTGGACTTTAACAGGATTTTTAGTGGAATTTTCACTTATGACATGTAAATCCCATAGGATTTATTAATTGGTAATTATTTATTGTTATTAATTAATTTATTAATTTAATAAATAAATAAATAATTATTGGTAATTCAATTATTAATTGAATTACCAAATTAATAATACTTCTGATTTCCCTTTAAGGAATCTGTGGGGAAAAACATTTTTAAGCATGAATCCACTTACAAATGTTAAAATAGCTTGTACTTATAAATTGAGATACATACTTGTTGAAATAATTTTATAACTAAGAAAATATGGGGTGAAAAATCACCATATTTTCTTCATAAGCAGAAAGTTTTACATAAACTTTAATAACCTGATTTTGATAAATACTGAGCTATAAACATAAAATTGTTATGCTTTATTTTATGAGATAAAAATGTCGAATTATAAGAGATTCTTAATATCCCTAAGATATATCCCTAAAATAAATATCAATGATTATCATTTCTGAGGATTCCTAAATTCACTGTTGGCACAATATACTATTTCTTTCTTTTAAATATTCGTTTATTTCTTCTGAAGTACACACCTCTCCAAAACTAGAACCTTTTAACAAATTCTTGGTATTTGCACATTTTTAATTTTGCTTCCTATTGCTTACTTCTGCCTAAGACATTTTTTTCTCTTTTATTATTTATGGTCATTTTTATTATGCCCATTTCCTCCAAGGAGTTTAGGTGCTTAGCATACAGAACATCTTGTGGGGTTTTTTTTTTTTGTGTGTGTGTGTGTGTGTGTGTGTGTTGAGGGGGTTGTTTGTTTTTTTATTTTTGCTTTTGAATGAATTATCTTCCAAGCACTGCAATAGCAAAGTACTATAATAACAAAGTTTGAAGGAAAAGATCACAGGGTAAGGGACAGAGTATCAAGGTGAGACGTGAGTAGGGGGTGGTTTATTTACACAGCATGAGCACTCAGGAAATTGTGAAAATAACTCTATCCAAAACATATTCAAGTTTATACTGCTGCCCTTGGGAAAAGCAGGTGTCCTGATCTCTCATTTTTAAGTGGATTTCAGGAGCCCTGATCACAGGCTACTCTGATTCTTCCAGCCTCTTATATTTGTGTCAACATAACAGATTAAAAATTGATTTGTACTCCCTGCTCTTTGAAAATTTTTATGTAGGATTTGGGCAAGACTAAAGGCTGAAGCAGGCTGATATCAATGACACTACTGGACACTTTCCATATCTAAACTCATTGAAGAAATTAATTGTGGTATCAGAGGAAGGGGATGAACATGAATTTGAAATAAAGAGAGGCACAGGGGGCAGCGCAGAGAGGTCTGTGGGTTCCTCGCTCCAAGCAGAAGGCTGGTGTGTTACATTTATGGAGGTGGGACGTTCGGCACTCTAAATGGAGTTAGAACTAAGCCAATTTAAGACAATGAAGAAACGTGATATTTATCACACACCTGATTTTGTGGGTAGACATTCATCACTTACAGGCCACATGCTCAGCAAAACAAAATTAGAAAAGCACATGCCAGGGTCCCATCTGTGCCACACAAGAGAAATCAAAATTCCAGTGTGGAGACTGTGACTTCTTGAGAGAAAATTCTGATGGAGAAACAAGTAAAAAACAGTTCATTAAAAAGGTAGCAAATCATGTCAGCAGTTACTTTAAGAGGATATTAATGACACCATTATATTTGGTGGACAAAACACTTAAAGATGTTCTCATTCCCACGCAGACCAAAGGGAAATTCTTAGTTGCATATTCTGTTTGATATATTTATAGATAATACAAGAGGAATAAACCTCTTGCCACCTATAGAGTTTCAGTTAGTAATGAGAGAGAGACTTCCAAGAGGAGAGATTATGGGCTACTCAGCTTCTACTTTGCTGAGAGCCTTGAAGGTAATGAAGGAAAAAGAAAAGCAAGAGAAAGGTAAAAGCAAAGGGTTGTTTCAAAATTTGCTTGAGGAAAGGGTCTGCTTAAAAAAAATTTCCATAAATGGAAGATGCTCTAATTCTTACATTATGCCAATGCGCAAAAGCTTTTTAGCATGTTACAGAGATACATGAAATAAATGGGAGTGGAACTTCAGGAACAAAAATCTAAATACCATAAAAAGTCTGCAATACCTTTCCTTAGAAAGGGTAGCATTTTAATTGTAAAGTCTTTTTGTGAATATTGAGTGGAGTGGAGAAAGAATAGGTCAAATTTTCAAAATAGCTCTCTACCCCATCAGTATATACCATATCATTCTGAAATATACATTATATATCAGATTGTTCTAAAATAGCTACACAGTTTTATGTGACTCCATTATGTTTTTGCATTTTCAGGATGTTTAAATGCACTATGCATTATAATTGTTCAAACATACAGATGTGGAAGGACTTACAGGCTTCCATCAGGAGAGTGAAATATTATTTTTAATAGCTTTTTTCTGATTATAAAAGTTATGTTTATTTTTACACATTAGGAAAACTCTAAAAAAATAGGTAAGAAATAAAAACTGCCTATAACACCAACCTTCACAAATAACCAATGTTAGCATTTTACGTCCTCAATAAATATTTAGGAGGGAGGTGGATGTGGCTCAAATGGTTGGGCGTCCGTCTCCCATATGGAGGGACCTGGGTTCAATCCCCAGGACCTCCTGATAAAATAAAAGAAAATATAGAAGGCACACGGGCCGCCAGGCCCTGTGCACAGGCGTGTGTGGGTGAGCCCCCAGGTCTTGTGCAGGGCATGCTGCCAGACCCAGCGTGCGGGAGTGCCAGGCCCCACGGAGCCATGCAACAAGATGATGACGTAACAGGAGAATGACACCAGGGAGAGCCAAGATGAGACGCACCGATAAACCAGGAACTAGGATGGCGCAGGTGGTAGGATGCCTCTCTCCCACATAGGAGGCTCCCAGGATCGAATCCCGGTGAAGACAGGAGGAGAAGGATGAGAAGAGAGGGCAGGAAACGGACACAGAGAGTTACCCAGCGAATGGACACAAAAACCGCAAAAATGGGGGCGGGGGGGGGAGGATAAAAGTAAATAATCTTTAAAAAATTAGTTAGGGGCACCTACTTTGCTCAGGCCCTTGTTTGAGGATAGAAACACAGTGGTTGTTTGAGGATAGAAACACAGTGGAATAGCTGTCCTTCTGGTGAGAAGGGACAAAAAATAAAGCTATAAACAAGTAAATAAGGTAATCCTATGCACTAAAATATACTGTGAAGGAAATAAAGCAGGGTCATGTGATGGCAAGTGAGTGACAGGTGGGGAGAGGGAAGAGCTTGAGCTAGGTAACAGTCTTCTAATGGTTGAGAAGAAAGCAGGTGTGACAAGCACTAGCGGAAGATTGTTCCAGGCACACAGACCAGCCCGAGTAAAGGCCCTGCGAAAGGAGTGCTCTTCTGGTGTGGAAGAGCCAGAAGGCAGGCCAGGGTGGCTGGAGTACAGTGAAGGAGAGACAGAATCCAGGGAAAGGAGGCTGCAGAGGTCAGAAGGGGCCTGATCATAGAGGGTCCTGGAAACCAAAGAAAGGAATTTGGATTTCATTTTGGTGGTTTCCACCCTGGGTCTCACACGATCTGTTACAAAGACGACTCCAACTACACAGGAGACGAGAGAGAAGGGGAGTTCACCTGCCAACAGGTTGTTGCAGGAATCCAGGTGGCGAGCAGGAAGGTGTGGAGGAAGGATGCATTTCTGGGTAAAGGTGCCCTACATTGCTAATAGACTAGATCAAAGTTTAAAGGAAAGGGACCAAGGACGAGTCTTAAGCTTTAGGTTTAAGCGATAGGGTACATCGCGGTTCTATTTACTGAGAGGTGGAAGGTCATAGATAAAGTTCCTTTTATCACAGAGTAAAAAATACATTAACAAAACTGTTCCCATTTTTGGTTGGCTACTAAGGAGATCAGAGACACAATTAGCTTTAAATTATAGTAATAGGTGTCAGGTTTCTGACATTTTTTTCTTTAGCCACTGAAATGATTTCAGATCTTTAATTTTTTTTTTTTTTAACTTAGAGTCCATAGATCCATGGTAGGTTTACTTTGTTAATAGTGTAAGGTCATATATTACAAATGAAAGCATGTTCCCAACCAAGTAATACCAGATGCTGAGACTGAACAATATTTATACACACTGGTCGCCTTTATTTCTTCTTCTGTTGTGGCTGACTTGGAACCTTTGCCTAATTTTCCAATGTGTGTGGCAGAGTGTTGTTTTCCTCATTGGTTTTTTAAAAAGGTCATTTTATATTAAGAATGTTAACCCTTGATCTGCATGCAATCTTGCTTTGTCTTTCAGTTTTGGGTTTTTTTTTTTTTGTTTTTTTTTTGGTGTTTTCTGATGTAGTTCATTTTCACACATGCAAATTTATCAATGTTTTCACACAATCTAATTTATCAATATTTTCCTTCAAGCTTTTTTTGTTGTGTTTATAATACTATGATTACTTTCCATGTTTAACTTTTTAACCTACTTGAGAATCAATCAATCATTCATAACATGGGGTTTCTGTGGGCTGGGGCTTGGGGACTTGGTCTCCTGCTTTCCGGAGAATCACCACATTATTCCCGGCACATCCACTTCTAAGAGCTCTGTGGCCCCAGGCTTTCACTGCTGGCTTAGTCGGGAGGCCTCAGCATCTAGAACCCCAGAACCATCGCTGCTGTCATGGCACTGCTACATAGCCCAGAAATGAAATAACCTCAAGTTACTTTTTAGGATTAAAGGCAAAACAAAACCAAGCAATGAAAAGGAGCAAATGCTAAAACGAATACAAATAGAAACAAGCTAAACTGTATATCAAAGATATAATGTAGCCACACAGAGAAAACATTTATTTCAAGTATTTCTACCAAAAGGAACAAGGGATTAATGGCTGATTTCAGGTCTGGGGCAGGGAAAGCACTAAGTGAGTTTGAGACATTTTACGCCAGAAAGCAACCACACTCTCAAAGATGAACAGGTCATGCCAAAAAAATATGAGCTCCAGGTTGAACAAGCTCTTACTGAAAAACAAACAAATAAAAATCTGAGTCCTAGAGTTGTATCTGAGAGGCAGAGAAGGGAGGTAAAGGAAAGCTCTTCTTTTGTATCAAAGGAATTCTAGCTAATAAACACTGTAGCAATGACAGAATTCTCATTTTTTTAAAAATTAAAATGAAAGTCCACCTTCAATGAATATGTATAAAATAAAAACCTAAAAAGATGTTTATCCTGTAACAAAATAGGTAGTATTTCCTGTCGAAATACAAAATAGCATTTATAAGCATATACAGGGGATAAAACAGCTGTTTTATTTTTGGTTTGATTGGGTAAAAAGCAATACACATCACACATATAAAGACGTCACTCTTGGCCAGAGTAACAATTTTCATGTATTTATATTTTATAGTCAGTATGCCAAACCTAATGGGAATTCTAAGCCACAACTAGGGGTAAGTGAGTGATTCACTGCCCCTCAAACTCCCAGTCAATCAAACAGATCAGTATTGACCTGTGTGTGGCAGGCAGTGTGCGTGCCCAGGGTAGGGTGGACTGGAGGCAGAAGTCCACCTGGCAGAAAGAGTGAAACTAGAGTTGTACTGAAGCTGCATCAGGAGGTGAGCCCACTCTTCTGTAGTTTCCAGGATTCCTGTGGGGAATGCGTTTCACTGCCCACAGGTATCAACAAAGAGAACGAAGCAGAGAACTTGAATTATACACAAATAGATTAAAAAGTAAGTAAAACTAAGGAAGTCAATGTCAAAGACTGAACAAATAACTTCCATGATGATGGGTGGAAAACATAGCTGTTTCTTGTTATCTTACAAATAATACAGTATTTCATCCTCTAGACTGTATGCTTTCTTAGGACAGACACTATTTTTTCCCTCACCATTTGTGATAAATTGCAAACATAGCTACAAACTCTTATTCATCCTTGTATTCACATACCAGGCAATGACTTTGCAGCTCCTCCTGTTAAAAGGTGAAATTTATATTACCTCCTTTGAATGGAGGTTGGACTTGTGATTTGCTTTGACTGACAGAATACAACAGAAGTAAAACTGGGCTGGTTCAAAGCATAGGTCTCAGAAGGCCTTTCAAGGATTCACTTGCTTCCTGTAGGTCTTCCTACCTTTGAGGTGAACAAGACCAGGCTAGCTGGCTGGGGGGTAGGAGACCACTCTGAGCAAAGACAAGCACTTGAGGCCATTCTCAAGTAGCCAGCCTCAGCTGACCCACCAGCTAACTGCAGATGCATGAGCAAGCCGAGCCAATACCAGAAGAGAAGCCCAGCCCAGGCCGGCTGAAATGCTAATATGCAGAATTATAAGCCAAATAAATGGATGCTGTCTTAAGCCACACATGTGGGGTAGTTTATAAAGCAGCAAAAGCTAACTGATACACCATTATCCCCAGTGACTACCACAGCACCAGACGTTTAGAAAATGCACTTCAAACATTGGTTAAATATGTTGTTGAATAAATTAATCCACCTAATATAATGCCTGTTGTGTGCCAATGTTGTTTGAGTCCTAGGATTTAGAGATAATAGACATGGTCTCTGCCTACAAGGAGCTCTTGGGCAAGCAGAAGAGACAAACACTTAAACGGTTTTTATACAAAGATAATATGGGAACTGCCCAGGACTCAGATTCAGGATAAAATTTAAAGGAAGCTCCTGAAAGAGGTGATGTGTTAGTTAAGCAAAAAAAAAAAAAAAGAGCAAAACCTAACTAGATGAAGTAGTGAGGGTTGTGTGTGTGTATGTGTGTACTGTACAAACACAGAGAAAGCTACAGGATGATACAAACTAAACTGCTTGGGAAAATAGGGCTAAAGTAGGAGAAGGGAAGATTATTCATTTTAGTGGTTGCTCTACTTACCAGCTATGTGAACTTCAGCAAGTCACTGCACTTTTCCAAGTCTTAGTTCCCTCATCAGTAAAATAGGATATTAATAGTTCTTAGGGAAGGAAGTTGCTCTGAGAAATAAATATGATAATATGTAAAGTGCTTAGTGTCTTTACATATAAGACATATAATATTGCTTAATAAAGACTGTCTACTATCATTGTTTTATTGCCTGGTTACAATATCCATGTATTCCTTTGACTTTAAAAATATTTTAACAAAGTGGAAAATAGTTCCTAATCAAAGAGAGATCATTCACATATGCAAACACACACACACATACACAACTTGGAAAGAAACAAGTTTTTTACCTGAATTTTTATATCTCATGTTTCTGTAATAAATCAAATTAATTTTTTAACAACAGGGTTGGGGAGGCTTTTCCAGGCAGAAGGAACTGCAAGTATAAAGATAAAGCAGTATGGAAGTGTATGTTACACATGTGGACCGAAAATGCCAAATAAGACCAGAATATAATGTTCAAAGGTTGGGATAGATGAAGCAGAAAAAAGTATCAAGAGCCAGGTCATGAAGGACCTCATATATGAAGCCAATGGTTTGGAGCTTATTCCAAGGCAGAGGGGAGTCACCATTTCCTCTCCTGTGAAATTAATGTAAGTAGCACTCTTCTTAGAAAACAATCAAAATATGAATGTTGCTATTTAAGTAGGGGTGAGATGATATCATTTCATTTATTTGACCTTATTCAACAACAATTTCTGAGTGCCTTCTACAGACCAGCACTTCTCCAACATAAGGGATTCTAAGTGACTAAGTTCTGCTCTCAGAATGTTTCCAAGTTAGTTGGAAAGATACCCATGGAAGTAAATCGGTACAATTCAGTATGTTGTGTTGTAATAGGGAAACAGATCAAATTCTATGAGCATACTGAGTCAGAAGCACTAACTCTGGTTGATGAGGAAGGAGAGGGAGGCGAAGGACAGAGCTTAAAAGGTAGTGGTGCATTGAATGAAATATGACCCCAGTCTGTGACCTCCATTTTCTCTGTATCTTTCTCCTCCCTGCAATCCCCTCCATCACATCAGAGCAGCACTTCTGTCCTTGCATCTACTGCATGTGGTTACCAACATGAGTATCTGCGGCACCAATTTTAAAAGGAATGATATAGTTATTTATAATATTATATAAACTGGGATCAACAGAATTAAGAATGTTTTGATTTACCCTATTCCAAGTCCAAGAGGTAAAATTTAGCAAGTTTTTCTTGTTGCTAATGGAAGCCACATTTAAAACAGCTCTCTACACCTGGTTGGTTAACCCATGACACAGCTCAGCAAAAATCCAGGCTATGTGACTGCTGCAGCTCTCAATTTCAGAGAAGTTTAAGGTTTTTCAATGTTAGGTCTTACGTTAGAAGCTGTGATACAATTTATCCCATAAAAGTTGAATGTATGGCAAAATTGAAATCCACTGTGAAAACTTTCAAGCAGCAAAACCCAGCATGAAAAACTTCTAATAGTTTTGTTATTGTATGGGTTACTATACTTAGAAAGAGTAACCACTGGCCATCTCCCCAATTCACAGGCATAAGCAGGGCCCATACAGGTGGCACACAGTGACTCTTGACCAGGAACCCTTACCTGTGGATCCATAATTTCAAGTTTTATTTGTGATCAGTTTGTGTTCATCTACACCACAAAGTGTACTTTTATTATGCTGAATGTTTTTAATTTAGTTACTATTCCAAAATCCACTGCAGGAACAAGTGTATGCTAAAGAATCAATATGTTGGGGATTTTTTTTATAATGCAAGAAAGAATTCTCAGCAGTCATCAAACTTCCAGCTAGGTAAGTTGTAAAAGTTAAGCCACCATCTTCAACAACAAGCAGGTGACCTTTCCTTGCTTTTGTAAACCCTCTTTCCTCAACTGCATATTTAAATATGACTGATAGAAAATAATGTTCCGTTGATACTGAAATCCCCTAGGCAACTCCTTTACCATTATATGAGAATTTATTTCTACCTATTCATGTGCCCCATGTAAATGCAACCCCAAGTGGTGCTGAAAAGTTTACTAAAATAGACCTCTAACAGTCCATTCCAGTATGCTGTACATATTCTGTGTAATTCTTAAACTCAGGATATTCTCAGTGAGTGAAAACTACTGTAGCAGCT
Source organism: Cabassous unicinctus (assembly GCA_029593785.1). Taxonomy (NCBI): domain Eukaryota; kingdom Metazoa; phylum Chordata; class Mammalia; order Cingulata; family Chlamyphoridae; genus Cabassous; species Cabassous unicinctus. The sequence goes on along the minus strand of JAQZBX010001132.1, from coordinate 20,468 downwards.
CTTGGCCAGTTAATTGTAGAGCTTGGGATTTGATACCAGCCAGTCTGGGTCCAGAGTCTGTGCTCTTAAGCACCATGTGATATGCCTCACTTTCATTGAGGTTGAGGTCATTATCAGGATATCCTGAACATAGAAAGTACTCAGTACATAACAGCTATTATTAATTATTTTGTTTGAATTGATACATACATATATATAACTATGATAATTTAAAAAAATAACACAATGAAACAAAACCTAGCCCAAAGGAGAAAGTCATGATTAAAATATTGCAAATATGTTAAGGAATTAGATAAAAAGAAAAAGACATAAGCTGTATTTCTTTGGTCCACTGTGGCCATTTATTTTGTTTAGGTGAACAGTTTTGACAAAGGATGACTGAAAAAAATAGACCACAAGTGATAGTGCTGGTTTGGATCATCCTCAAAGAAATAAAAGAATCTCATGCTAGATGTTAATTGTTCTAGGAAACAAAATAATGTAATGATAATAAAATAAAGATAAAACTGACTATTAAGGAATGGTGGGAATCCTTTATCTTTTGGAAGACATACATAGCACTACACTTTCAACAATCATATCCTCATGTATGTCTAGAAGCATTTGTGTGTGAATTTAAATGATAATATATAGCTTCACAATTTAGATTTTAAAGAAAAGGTTTTTGCCTAGCATCTGAATTAATTTGGCCTAAGAAACTTCTTCCAAAATATTACTATTTTTGTTTGAAACATTAATTTTTAGATAAGAATTTAAATCACACAATATAATTTGATTATAATTGTATATAACACCAAAGTTAGTGAAAATTTGTCTATATGTAAGTAATTGATACAAATTTCTTTAAAGCCCAAATAATCTTCTCCAATAGATAAAAAATGTTCATAACATGTAATAAGGATAGCATATTGATATATGAATTTACTCAATATTTCAATCTAATTAAAACTTTATTAGAATAGTCACTGAAATCTTTATAGTCTGTTTGCTATAGCAGAACCTTATTTTCCAATTTTTAAAATTAGTATTTCTCCACTTAAATGTGATATGAGTCAAATTCACCTGGAAGCAATATTGCAGGAGCAACAAGGGTCCCCAGACAACTTGCAAGTACATCTTGTATTTGCAAACCAGGAGTAGGAAGAAGAAGGTACACTGTTGAGATTCAAAGGGTTTCTGAAGTGACTCTATAGAAAGTTTCAGCTTCTACCTGGCCTGACCTCATGAAGCTAAATCTCCTTGTAAGGAGATTGCAGCCTAGAGTTAACTCAGAAATAATTGATTTTCTCATGAAACTTAGGCTCATTATTAGGACCGCATTAGTCTGTCTTGTCTTGGGGAATGCTGGAACCCACAGAACTATCCACAGGAATCAATTTGTATGTGGACATTGTAACCCAAAGGAGAACCTTTTAAAAGAAACCTAGGAAATTTTGCCAAGTCACCTAGAGACTTGGACTTGGATGCAGGGAAGAGTATGTCACATCTCTGTACTCCAGGAGAGCCCTCTTCAGAAGAATGGAATGTGCAGGGAGTTTCTGCCAGCAAGATGGAGCACTGGGAACACTACTAAGAGGGAAGCCCAGGATTTGTCCCTCATGAGAGCTACCATTAGGGTAGCAGGAAAGACAAACAAAACCTGTGCTAGGGGGTGTCCATTCCAGCATGGTTCATCTTTAAGAGGAAAAAAAAATCCAGTCCCCAATAGGCACAATAACCAGAACAAATATAATAATTAAGGTTTTTAATATTCTCTATACAAAGAAGAGAGAATACATTTTGCCCACCACATGAATCAATAGGTTTAGAGGCCTAGAAACTCCAAGTGGAGGCTTGAACCTATTACTGAGACTCCAAAAATGCCAAGTTTACCAGGAACAAATAGCTTAGGGGAAAGAGGCTAATCTTTTTTCAAACTTATAGTATATTTCGTGTTTGTTATCTGATGCCAACTCATTTTGGTGGAAATGACCACAGAAACACACCACCCCAACTCATGGGGTTCGCTGCCCCTCACCTAGGTCTTGCTGGAAGATACTATTCCCCCCTATACCCAACAATGGGTTCAGGGATGGAGAGGTCACCTGAGCCAGGTCACTGAGGCTCAGAGAGTCAGACCAGGAGTTGTGCTGAAGCTATATAAACTTCTCTTCTTGAGAACACTGGTTGTCAGGGCAATAGAAGCCTCAACCTGCTGGTGGTCCTCTTGACCTCCACTTGGAGAAAGTTTGCCAACACAGAGGAAAGCAGAGTCCAGAACAGAAAGAGAAAGGGGTAGAAGCACGGTGTTCTGATAACACTGCGGGAACCCCTTGGAACCTGTGGGCCTGAAGCCAGGTGTAATCCTGGACACCTCAAATACTTGAGCCAATAAATTCCTATTTTGTTCTGGCTGGTTGGTGCTGGCTTTTCTGTTATTTGAAAACCACAGAATCTTAACCGACTTTACCTGTATTTCTGCTCACGTTAATTCAACAAACATCAGTAGAGGACCTGCTAAGGAGCAGGCACTGTACTAGGTGCTGGGGCACAAACAGGAATGGAACATAATCTCTAACCTCACTGGAACCTGGGCTTGGCAGTAAAGCTAAGATTTAGAGGAGCCCTTCAGGTCAACAGGCCACGTGCTGTTTCAAAACCACAGATCATGGAGGCCTGTACTGACCCCCATCTCACTGGGCCAGGTGGTCAGTTTGAAAGTCAGAAAAGAGAAAACTACACAATTGGTAGCACGTTTTTAAAAAAACATAAAATTGGCAATGTATGTTTTAAAATTACCTTGGGGAAGCAAAAAGAAGCAGAATATTTCTCATCTAAAAACAGTATTCAAGAACACAATAGTAAACACGTTATTAAAAGCCTAAAGTACTGAAAATAACAATGCGGAAAAATAAACTCAAACTAAATTTAGTTAAATGTATTGTAGTGTTAATTATGATGGAGATCAAACAAATGGACCCAGAAAGAGCATGAAACGTGTACAAAATTATTTGGAAGTTAATATAGATAGTTTTGTATTTTAAATAATGTTCTTTAATAACATTAATCAGTATATATTTTCAATCTAAAGATACATGAGGAAAGACAGTATCTTTCCAAATCAGCAAATATTTACTTAATTCATGCTATGAGCCAGGTATCTGTAGGACATAGTGTTGAAATGCTTCAAGGTAATTGCTTTTAATAAATGAAGAGCTACATAGCAACAACCTTCATAAAACTAGATGAGAACTTTAAGCTGAGTCAAAAAGAAGATACCCTATAAGACAATAAAACCTTATGTAAAACACAAATATGGGTAATATTGCATATATAAGACTGTTTTTACAAAATATAAATACAAATGTACTAGAAAAAAGGAAAAAGAATAGTAGCTATGTACAGCAGTTTTGGTTGTTTTCTATTATTATTATTATTATTTTATTGGAATAATGAAAGTGCTCTAAGAATGATTGAAGTGATAAATGCACAAATACATGATTACACCGAATACCAATGATTGTACACTTTGGGTGGTTTTATGCTTTATTAATATGTATCAATAAAATTGATTTGTTAAGGAAAAAAAAAAGGAGACACTTCCCAAAAAAATTGTATTAGTATCATTCACCATTTATAAAAAAAAGTAACATATTATTACAAAAGTTTTCTAAGTAGGTTATAGTAAAAAGATAAAATGAGAATCAGCATATAACATTTATATAAATAAATCTGATAAGAATATCAAGGTTGTCAAGTAAAGCAAATTATAAGTAAAATAAGAAGTAAGGTTCCACTTCCCACTTATCTGCACCTCTTAATTTTGTTACACCATTCTTCAGGTGCTATATGTCCCACCCTCATAAATCTGGAAAGTTCTCCAAATTCTAAAAGTAGAACTCTCCTTTTGTCCAAGTATCGATCCTTCATGATTTTTAAGCAGGGAAGAATCTAAGGGAGAGCTTAAAAAGCTATTTTCTCAAGGCGGAGTAACGTTAAGGAAACTTGAATCAATTTATAATTTTAGTCTCACCATATAGAGGAAATATTACATGGTTGGCTACAAAGGGAATTTCGGGGTTCAGTTTCCCATAACAGGTAAGGGAGTCAGCCAAACCAATCTGAGTGTAGACTATAAATAAGAAAGATAAGAAATCTGTGCCCTCCATTCCTCTTTATTTCCATATGCTTGGGTTTATTTTCCTTTCTCCACAGCCTCCTAGTAAAAATTGCTTTTAAAGACCCAACCTTACCTCAGCTGCCCTAAAGGGAAAGGGACTTTCCCACTCCCCCTTCAAGTGCTCTTCCTGCCAGATGCACTTGTTTTAATTATAAAACTAGGATCAGTGCCTGGCACATGATGGTTATTTGGTAAATATGTATTTGGTGCATTTACAAGTTTCCCAAGAGTCTGAACTAGTTCACACACAGTTAGGATGAAGTCAATGCCATTTTCCCTTCAGGAGGCTTGGCCTCTCTCATAGAGCACTCAGATTTCAGGGAGGTTCACATTCAAAACAATTTGGCCACTGACATTTTCCCCCAATGCCAAAAATACATACTGTTTCCCAACACAGAGGGATACACTCTTTAAGCAAAAGTAAGGCAGAGTATTAATGTAAAGATAATGACGGATAAACTAGAGTCAGTTTACAAAGACTGCGAGGCACAATAAAATCCTAAAAGTCATCCACACGGTTAATTACAAAGCCATTCTCAGATTTGTTTTGATTTTAAATATCATTTCTCTGTATATAAGTTCTCAGGTGACGGGGGCTTTTTGCCCATGAAGGAAGTGTTTGATATACTAGCAATATTCCTTTACTCTTAATCCTTTTGATTACTCCTCATATAATGAACCCCTTGGAATATGACTTCTGTCCCTTTAAATTCCAGAGTCTTCTAACTATAGATAGAAAAATAAAAGTTAGTACCAGGAAAAGCCAGACCTTTTACAGTTGAGGATGGTGAGGACTTGTCTAGGGTTACACGGAGGCAGAAAATAAGAACAGAAGGTAAATATACTGACTTTTAAATGGGAGCTATTTCTTACACACCTACCTTATGTCTCTGAGTCCAATGGTTCTTAGTCATTACCTGCTGCTGAAGGTTAACACCTTTGTCAGAAGACAATTTCCTTATATCAATACTTCATCAGCTCAAATGTTTGCAGACAAGCAAAACAAGACAGAAGTAATTTTGCATAAATTCCCATTTCCTCTTAGAATGGATATGCAAAAAAAAGAGTAGGTAGGTTTGCTGGATTCACAGAATCACCAAATCACCCAACAGAACTCTTCATAGACTATGTCTGTAACAAATAACTAATTAATATGTAGTACACTACTGAATGTTTATTACCATCACATACTAGTTCTCTCTCTATTAAAGAATTCTTACAATACACCCAGCTGGTAGACATGAAAGATTTTCCCCAAAACAATACAGCTTTATAAAATAAATTATAACTTGACTTTTCACAGCCTCTTCTTTGATCTGGGGTGATCAACTTTGTGCAGAGAATGCTTACTCTCTAATAAAATTTGTGGGGCTCATGCCATAGTACAGATGCTATAAATCTAGCAAACCTATCTATTCTTTTTTGTGTGTCTTCTGCTGGAAAGCAACTGCCCACTTGTTCTCACCAGTGGAAGGTAAGCACAAGTGATGAGTGTCACTTACTAGCCAAGGTGAAAGAGAAGAGGCTTTGCCTTTTCCATCCCATATCTTTTCTCCCTCTGCCTGAACACAGAGTACTCTAAGACCCGTAGTGAATAGCGGAGACTCAATATGGAAGGAACCTGGGATCCAGAAAAGCCCAGGAACACCCACATTTGGAAGTCTGTAGAAATAAACTTCTACTATGTTAAGCCACTGAAATTTTAGAGTTTGTTATAGCAGTAAGCAAAACTCTTATTAACACAAAAACTTGCAAGCTATATCCATGGTCAAAGTATTATGGGCATCCAGATAGTAGTAGCTGCCAATAAATGTGGCATAGAATATATCAGTTTAATTATTAAATTTCTCCTCTGTCAATCTTGCTGCTAAGATCGCAGACATTTGCTAGACTAAACTAAGTTCAGCCAAAATTCTGAAGTTTTTATGATCAAGATGAGCATTTAAAAGGACTTTTTAGTCTACCAATATGGCAGATGATAAGACATACTGCCACAGTACCTAACTTCAGATTTCTACTATAAATTATGTCATTATAAGTCTCCAAAATACAAGGGTATTTCCTTGGAATCTTTATTATAAGTTTGAGATCTTACCAAACAATCCTTCTTCTCTTGTAGTAGGCTCCAGGTGAGAGGGCTTTTAATTTTTAAGGGGATGATGCTAATTGAAGGAGTCTGTTGGAGACACTTTATAATCTGCAGTAAACAAGGTCCTAAAACATGTACAGATTTCCAAAGTTCTGACTAAAATTAAATTTGTGCCTCCTTTTTAATAAAACACACACACACATACAAGGTATAACTCTCTTCCGGTCAATAAATTTTTGTTCAAAAGATGAATTAAATTCCAATGGAAATGTTGTCTATTTTGCATCTGTTTTTATAGTAACTAGCAATGATGCTGCCTTATCAAAAGATGATGGCGCCTTTTCAAAAGAGAACAAGTAAAGAATAGATGTGCTAGTTGTTGATTCAGGACAAAATTAAATCACTCCATTCAGGTGTATTCCATTCAGTGGTATGCTAAAGAACAAAATCTTGAAATGAATAGGAAGTACAGAGTCCCACAAAGTTTTCATCATAGCTTGTGATAGGCAGGATAACCAAGTATGATATCCTCATACTTCACACCAAGCCAAAAGTCTATTTCAAGCTTAGCCCATGGATAATATTAGCTGTCACTCACACCGTTCACACTCTCAAATCCTTAAACAATTTCACCCATATTAACTTTGTGCTATATTCATCAATTGGCAAAGTGAGATTACTCAGAAAGAGTTTTTGTACAGTCAGAACTTTCCACATAAAACCATACATATAATACAAAAAATATACCATTACTATCTTGGAAAAGGACCGATTTCAATTGAGTACATTATACTGAAACATTAAAAGTCACCGAAGCTAGCTTTTTCCAATAATTGTGATTATTTTCTGGGTTGCAAAGATAAATACTATAGGTTGGGTTGGCTTAACAACAGGAATTGATTGACTTCCACTTCAGAGGCAAAAGGCTCACTTCTTCCCAGGGTCGGTAGCATTCTGCTGGCCAGCAACCCCAGAGCTCCTTGGCTTTCCTGTCACTTGGCAATGCCTTCTCCTTTCTTCCCCAGGTTCTGCTGACTTCTAGCTTCTTGCTCATTCCCATGGCCTTCTCCCTTTAATGACCTCTAGTAATAGGATTAAGACCCATCCAGATTCTGTTGGCCACACCTTAACTAAAAATAGCATCTTGAAAACAGCCTACTTGCAATGGGTTCACATCTACAGGAATGGGATTAAGAACATGCTTTTTTTGTTCCTTGGGGCACCTAATTCAATCTACCACAAATTGAGACTAAATAACTAATTAACTTCCTCTATTAAATTCTTTTCTGGTTAAAAAAGATTGTTGTGGTAATATATTTACAGCACATATTTCCCATTCTAACCACTTTCAAATATATAATTTAGTGGTATTAATCACATTCACAATGCTGTGCTGCTATCACCACCACCTATTACCAAAACATTTTTATCACCTCAAACAGAAACTCTATCAATTAAGTAATATTGCCCATGCCTCTCTCTCCTGTCCTCTAATCTACTTTCCATCTCTAAAAATGTATTTCTTCTAGGTATTTCATAGAAGTGAAAACACACAATATTTGTCCTTTTGTGTCTGGCTTATTTCATTCAACATGATGACTTTAAGGTCATCCATGTTGTTGCATGAATCAGATCTTCTTTCCCCTTTATGGCTGAGTAATATTCCATTGGATATGCATACCACATAATAATAGCTATCCTTGTGGGTGTGAAGTGGTATCTCATTGTGGCTTTGATTTGCATCTCCCTAATGACTAATGATGTTGAACATCCTTTCATGTGCTTTTTGGCCATTGTATATCTTCTTTGGAAAATCTATTGTTAAATTTTAATCAATTTTGTTGGAATGCTTTCTTCATGAAGCCTTCTTTATTTTCTTTATTTTCCTGAGATGGATGTAATATCTCTATCTTTATATATATAACTTTTATGACACTGATTACTCTCTAGCTATTTATATACTGCTTAACTGTACTAAGGGATCCAAGCCCTGAAAAAACTCCACATTTGATTTATTTTGGTGGCTCCTCCACTGCATTTCCTAACATAGTGCCACACATGTAGAAGGAACACAACACATCCTTTAAAATAAGCTTACACATTATAGTACACTATCCACAGAACTCATGTCTAGGTTTTATGGGAAAAAGTTCATGTTCAATTTGTCAATGCAAATGAAGCTACTATTGCTGTATCTTATAACATACAGTAGCCACAGTACAGTGGAAGGGCTGCTAGACATTTTTCCAATAAATAAACTCTGCTCTGAGAAAAGGCAGAGGACATCATTCAAGTTAATGTCAGTGGAACTATACCTGGAATAAATACCCAAACACTAGCAGTTTTTAAAATTAATCAACATATTACACATTGTGCTTAAACTTTGGACAGTTCATTTACACCAGGCAGTGACATTTTAAGATCAAGATTTTGTATTTGCAAAATGCCCTGCAGCCTAAAGTGTCAAAATAAGATATGATTGTAAATAAACTTTAAAATGTTTTCAATATTCATTTGGAGGTCTCAGTAGAGGCCTAACAACCCCCTCCCTGATTACCCAGGACAGTTTCAATTTATCCTTTGTTTCAAAATATCATATTTCATCTATTCTAAGGCACACCATTAATTTATATGTTATCAAGAAACAAAAAACATTGCCAATTAAGTGTAAAATGTCCACAATTATAATAAACGTTAATTTCTGCAATGGTAAAATATGAAATTTTTAAAAAGCTCATCTTAGAATCAACGTAATGTGATATTTAATGGAGAACATGTAAGGTACAATAAATACATTATGAAAACATAATAAAGAATGAAAAGAAATGCTTACTAGAGCCGAACATTTTATGTTCACTTATTGTCATCAACTAATATTAATTATGTATATATATTTTAAAGTATATGCAGACTTTAATAATTTTCATCAACTATATCAATGTAACCTTAATGATCAAAAGAGTACAGTGCTGTGTATGCCAGAAACTGGTAGCCCTGCTTCCCTCCATGGAGGGAACTAGGTAGTGAAGCGCAATATGAGAGAGAGAATTTTCACTGTGTGCCATTTAGTATCTTTTGAACTGAATGTCATGTGCATGTATGAAAATAAAAAATAAAAAAAAACATTAAAAGAGCATCTCTTCTTTAATAAATTGGGGGGAACAGAATATAATATCTAAAGAGTTTGATTTTTCTAATCTACTAGTTTAGGAAAACAACAACTGTAAACATGATTTATGAGCTTAGACTCATTGCAGGCATCACCCTAAGTTTAGATGTCATTGAGGATCCATAATATGTACTTCAGAAGAGAAAATGCTTTTCCTTTAAGAGATGACCTACATCCTGAGGTTTGCAAGAAAAACACCTCTTTGCATGTGAAATATTTGCCTTCCCCTTTCATTGAAGACATCATTGGGCTTCTTCAGAAGCAGCAGAATTTACTATTCAGAATAAGATCAGACTTTTGGTTTCCAAAAAAGCATTTGGATTGGAATAAGATCCGATCATTCTGAATAAAGCCATGTAACAATATAGAAAAAATTTTTTGTTATTGTTGTTGTTAAGGGGCATTCTTAGACATCTCAATCACAAAGGAGAAGAGGTTTTAAAAGGTAATAATTACAAATTTAAGAGTGATAGCCTGTTTGTGTACCCTCCTTGGGGCCTCAGAGATGCCACAAAGGCTCTGGACAACTGGGAACTTTTTCTGTCTAGTAGTTACCGTCTGTGGTACAGTTTAGGATCCCCGATAAATGAAGGCTTAAGATAAGCTGCTGCTTTTCAGTTTTCACCAAACTGCCTCTAACTGCTTCAGAAAAGTTTCAAATTTGAACCGTAGGTGGGTGTGGTAGATAAAGATGAGGGAACTGACAGATTTGTGTGGGAAAGCACATACTATCTGTCAGACTGTCTTTATAAAATGGGAAAAGACACTTTATAAAATAAGAAAATCTGCTTCAAATGTATGGATTACACAAAGGTCTCAAAACAATGCTTTAAAATGTTCCTATTACAATCCCTTCCCAACATTTTGCTATAATGCTCTGGCCAGTACATGTTTTCACTGCATCTGCAGCAGGTAGCTGGCTGGAACACAAACAAAAGAAATTTGGTTCTATCATGAGTTATGTGCACTACCTTCCTTGCCAGAATGCTCCCAAAGGTTTTCAGGACCTGTCCAAAAATTGACTGTGGGAATCTAAAATCACACTTGGAACAAAATATGGTTCAATTTTCACTGACTATTATAAACTTAATATGGCCTTCCTGTCAATAAAACACAAAAATACTATAGATTTTAATTCAGATTCCACTTTTTCTAGGATGAACAAAATAATTAGGAACAAGTATGGTACCTGGTAAAAGAGTAGGTAATTGATTACCAGGAAAATGCAACATAGAAAAATGACCATTAAACCACTTAATGGGAGAAGCCCTAGAGGAACATTTCTTAGAGGTGTGGATTCCAGGACCTTTCCAGGGGTCCAAGAGGCCCAACCTATTTTCATAATAATACAAAAGTATTATTTTCCTTTTCACTGTATTGACATTTGCACTGGTGGTACAAAAGCAATGGTGTGTAAGGCTCCTGGCACTTTAGCACAATCAAGAAAATGATGCCAGCAGTGCTAGTCACCACCATATTTCTCAATGCCACACACTTGTGTGTGTTTGTGTGTGGGTGGGTGAAGTTAGCTTAAATAAGATAAAACAGTAAAAATGTTGGCCCTTGAGTATACATATTTTTAATATTTTGTGTGAGACGTGCGACGTACCTATAATCTAAGAACAATTATGTCTAGGAAAAACACTTGTATGATTGAGTGCAAGCTTAACTAGGATTTTTTTTTTCCTGGAGTGAAATGTTTACTTGAAATAATGAATGACACATAAACTATGGATAGTCAGACCTAAGTGGCAAACATTTTCTTGAAAATTAACTGAGGCTATCACTTCAAGGAAAGCAACTCACAGTATTTGTTGCCAGTGATAAAATTTGAGCCTTCCAAAAAATATTTGTCTTCATTTGCTAGAGCTGCTATGACAAATACCAAGCAATATGTTGGCTTAAACAAGTGTTCATGAGCTCACAGTTTTAGAGCCTGGAAGTCCAAAATCAAGGTGTTGGCAAGGCCTTGCTTTCTCCCTGAAATCTGTAGTGTTCTGGTGCTGGCTTGCCACATTCCCTGGGGTTCCTTGGTTTGCATTTCTGCCTCCAGTCACATGGCGATCTCTCATTTCTTTTGTCTCTCTTTGGGTTTCCATTGACTTCTGGCTCCTCTTTCTAAGGCCTCCATAATATAGATTAAGGCCCAGCCTGATTCAGTTGAGTCACATCTAAAGAGGATCTTAGAAGATCCCATTCACAGATGAGTTCACACCCACAGGAACATGGACTAAGATTAAGAAATGTCTTTGTTGAGGTGTATAATTCAACATACCACAATATTAAAATTCTGAAAAACACATACATCACCATGAGCTTGATGCTATCCAATCCTTAATAACTTTTCTGATAAAATTGATTTTTTAATACTGCATAAAAAATGTGTCAACATTTGGAGGATTTACATAACTTGGAACACCAATATTTTTCAAATGACCAATGCATGATGTTACAAAATTGTGCGTGGATAAAATAAAGATATATTCAAAATGCCAAAAAGAACAATAGATTTTAATTGAGTGGAATACAAAAAGTACATTAATATGGTTTCAAATTCTACATTGCAGCTAATCTTCAAGAAATTGACTTGTCAAGTTCTAGTACAGTATCTAAGAAGAATATTCATAATTTTTTGAAAGGCTATTAAAATACTCTTCTCTTTTACAACTATATAAAGTCTTATCTTCTTCATATCCTTCAACCAAAACACATAGCAACAGATTAAATGCAATGTTAGATATGAGGATCCAGCTGTTTTCTAGTAAGCCAAATAATAAAGAGGTTTGCAAAAAATATAAATTAATGTCACTCTTCTTACTAAATTTTACTTGGAAAATATAGCTATTTTTCATAAAATATGTTATTCATATTAACATGCAATGGTTTGTTTATTGTTATTTTGTTGAGTTAATAAATATTTTAAAATTTTTTCTCATTTGAATTTCTAAAAGAATAAATATTGGTAGACATAACCCACATAAACAAAACTCTTTTGGGTTAATAAAAAAATTTAAGAATGCAAAGGAATCCCAAGACCAAATGTATGAGAACCTGTCCTGATTTAATACCCAGAGAGTAGAAATTTATACCCAGAGAGAATAAGCAATTTTCCCAACACCAATCAGCTAACTTGGGATATTTGTTAGTCAACAATCAACAAATATTTTAGTTATTATGTAGGATAGAATGTTGAATAAGGTTGAATAAGAATGTTGAATAAGATCTTACCCTCAAGTACCTTACATATTAGTATGTGGGGAAGCCAAGAAAGAGGAAACAAACATGTAAACCAAAAAATAATACAATCTAAAGTTATATTTTATTATAATATATATAAATTAGTTCTTTAAAGAATATCAATTAGGTCTACATGCTAAAGAATATAAATTAGAGCTGTACTGGGGAGATAAAGGCAGGCTTCTTTAATTAGAGGGTTGGTAGAGGCCTCTCTGATGCTTTAAGTTGAGAGCTTGTCATTAGAAAGAGGAAGCAATGAAATACCAGAGGGAGGAGCTCTCCTAGCAGAAGGAAAACCAAGTGCAAGATTCAGAGATGGAAACAAGCTTGGCCTTCCAGGGACATGCAGAAGGTTTAAACATGGTGAATGAAATGGGTGACTGAAGGGAAAAGTAGGCAGGATCCAGATCATGCAGGACCGTGTAAGCCAAGGAAACGAGTTCATATTTATTTTAGTTTCAATATAAAGTCATTGGAGAGTTCTCAGTCAGGGTGGGGTGGGTAAAAGAGGGAATTATCTGGATTAAAACTGAGGAAGATAATTCTGGCCACTGTGGGTCAATGGACAGTAGGAGGGAAGGATTGGAGAAATGATGACTAGCTAAGTGGCTGCTGTTGTAGGAAAGAAACCACGGCACTTGGGAAACAGTTGTAGCACTAGAGATGATGAGAAATGCTTAGAATTAGGGTATAATTTAGGGCTAGAGCAGACAGGAATAAATGATAGATTATAAGAGAAAGAGAGGGGTGATTCCAATTTTATTTGGTCTGAGAAACTGGTTGAATGGTGGTGCCATTAACAGAGATTTGAAAGACTTGTGGGGAGCAAAGTTTTGCAGGGGTGGGGTGGGGAAAGGAATAAATGATTTTGTTTTTGTTCAGTTTGAGTTGACTGTTAGAAATCCAAGTAGAGATGTCAAGTAGGGCATTGGCTATGTAAGTCCGGGACTTGTGGTAGAGGACCAGCCTAGAGATGTACATTTGAAAGTCATCAGTATAGAGATGTCATTCGAAACTCTGAGCCTAAGGTGTGAATAAAGAAAAGAAGATGCTGAGGACAGAGCTCTGGGGAATAATCTCTGTTGGAGGTCTGATGGAGGAGGGAGCCAGCAAAGGAGACTCAGAAGGGATAGCCAAGAAAGAAATAAAGGAAAAGTAGTTAATTAATTAAAATAATTTTTTAAAAGTTGTATAGTTCACAGGGTCCTAGAGAACCCAGTGATTCATGTGGGATGCTGTCAACCATGTTAAGAGCTGCTGAGATAGCAGGCAAGTTACTTAACCTCTCAGTTTTCCCATTTGTAAAATGAAGGTTATAATCACATCCAGTGGTTGTGAGAACCAAATAAGTTAATATAGATTAAGCACTTAGAATAATCCCTGGCACATAGTAAGCTTTATAGAAGTGCTATTACTGTTATTACCATTGGCTTTGGCAAGATGTTGACCTTAATAGAAGCCACTGTATTCTGAAATGCAGTCCCTTCTTTGTTTGATTCTGAGATAGACTCCAGAACTTTATTCTGATATGTTTTACCTTAAAAATGATCCTAAACCCTATTTGCTGCCTAAGTCATAGCTATTCATGACCAGCTCTGGGGTATCACCTAGAACGTCTAATTACTGAAAATTTCAAGCAAGGAGATTACACATTTCTGGAGTATTGCTATGTAAAAAAACATCTTTATAAAAATGCCCTAAACAAATGATCCTAAAGTATTTACAATCCTTGCTCCTTCTATCACTAGCATATGCTGAGGGTAGAATACTATCCTACTCTTCATAGGAAAGCAAAGGCATAATTTCCATGTTTGTGGAACTGACACTTTCTATTATTTCCCACAATTATATGTTCCCACTATGTTGGGTTGATGAAACCACCAGGTCAAATTTTTCAATAAAATCTAAAAGTGGTAAGAAACCTCAAAGATATTTATTTACATCTTTTCTTTCTTTTCTTGCATTACATCACGCCTTTCATCTTTTGCATGCCTTTTTATTTTGTTTTGTTAGAAACCCAAAAGTACTTTCATCTGTACATCAAAGATATCATTTCACCCACAACAGGTTATAGTTAAACCATAAGACCTTTCTTTGAAAGTCCTCAGTAATGATCAGCAATCAAGAATCAGAGTGCATAGAACTTTCATCCTTAAACAGTAAAAAATCTTAAAATGTCAAGAATTTTCTCCACACTATAATTGTACACACTGAAAATTAGGGCACATATGGTTTGTGTGTAAGGGAGGAGTATAATGTCCATCAATTATGAGGAAATTATTCCATTGTCCAACTCATGACTGTTGTTGTTTCAATCTAATAATTTTTAATTGATGGCACTTACCTTTTTAGGGTATTTCAATGACTCAAGTACACATTTGTTAACTTCCAGTTGAGCCAGTTGTCTTGTTGAGTTTTAATGAGAGCAATTTTAAACACAAACGATTATATTGAGGACAGAAGCAACAATCTCTCCCTGCTATTTGCTAATTAACATCAGCTGCCAAATGAGTCACAGAGCCCTTGCCCCTGATAACCCCTCTGCCTGGAATTTGCTGGCCCCAGATCTTCACCAGCTCTCTCCTTGTCCTTTAGGTGTCAGCTCAAATGTTGCCAATTAAGTGAGGCTTTCTCTGGCCAATCTAAGTATTTCCAGTCCCACACTAGAACAGTCTATAAAATTAAGCTTATTTTACTCATAATAAGCAACACTAACTAATATTTTCCATTTATTTGTTTACTATGTTTTTCTTAATAAAATATAAACCCCATGAAGACACAGACTTTGTCTCCTTATTGCCTGGTATATTCCTAGAGATTGGAATAGTACTTGGCACATAGTAGATGCTCAATCAAAACTCAATTTTCAATGAATGAATAAATGAATGGAGCCATATACATAAAACATTCACTATACCTGCCTTGAAAGGAGTGTTCACAATTTATCAAGTTGGAAAGTTCCAATTCAATTCACCTATTTTGCATTGATCTAGTCCATTATATAAAATGCATAATTATCCAACAAAATCTTTCACAATGGCTCACCTGATTAGACCAAAACTGCTAGCAGCATATTCAGAGTTCTTCCACAAACAAATACCTATAAAAGTCCAACACAAAGCTATGGGAAAAGACAAGACTACATTCAATTTTCTTACATGCTTCTGTTCTTTTAAATTTCTGAATAAAGAACAGATCTGATTTATGCAATAATTTGTTTTTTTTCCTGTTTTATTTTTGTTTTTTAATTTCTACCATCTGCATGGTGTGTGTATGGGGGCAGAATGGAATTGATACTCAGATGAAACTAACAGAATCCCTCACCACCAGGCCCGTTCAGTTGAATAAGTGTGTCAACCTGAAGTTAGTTACCTCTACATTAACGACCCTAGAGGTAAACCAAGCACATCAGTGTGAGCTAGGGTTACCTTCAGTGTTTCTTGTACCTTCCTTGATTAACATCAATAGTGAAGAAGTAATCATAGTTATATTTGAGAGTGATTTGTGTTTTGTTTGGCTGATATCAAAGGAATGAATGCAAGTCATGAATAAAAGCCATAGTGAAAGGAGAGAATAACCATCAAATCATACATACATTTCTGTTAGTTTCTAATTGCCATGAGGCTAACGGTCTGTTTGTTGTTGTTGCTGTTTTAAACAAAAACCCTGGCTCAATTAAAAAAAATATAGGCCCACAAATTATCCCAAAGATGATGCTTTTTAAACTGAATTACTTTAGCCTTATAAACACACTCACACCTACCCACATACATGCCTCCTTACTCCTAAAAACCGATTAGATGCTCCAGATCATTGTAATTTTGATATTTGTATGTCATTATTTTTATTGCACTTTGACAAAGTGAAGCAGTTAAATTAGGGGATTATACTTTAATATATCTTCAAGGAAAAATTTTCAGAAAATAAGGGTGACTATTAAAATTTTAGTTAATATACATATATGGACAATCTAAGAAGACTTTTTTTCCATTAATGACAAATCCTTTCTAATAAATTTCATATGCCCAACTCATTTGCTTCTTGAAAACATCTTTATTGAAGAAAAAAGATATAAATTGAAAGCAAGTCTATTTTTTCCTACTTTAGAAATCAGTGGAAACACTACTAATTTTAAAGTAATCACTTTTATTATTTCCAATATTTTGACTGATACACTCCAGATTCCCATTTCACTGAAGCAAATCAAAGCAACAGATTGACCTGCATCTTTAGAGGTGATTTTTCAAAAGTGAGCAGAGCAGGCAAGACTGTCTCACTTTTTCTTGACATTGGAACTAAAACAGGCCAACTCCTCATCCAGCCTTTAATAATAGTAATGCCACCTGGGTGATAGATAAAATATCCCTGAAAGGTCAGTGACCAGAGACAATGGCATTAGATCTAAAGAGAGTGCTTGCTTTTGACATCTAACCTTCAAATGAAAAGAAAAAAGATCACTTATTAGTTTGTTCATTCCACCAATATTTTGCGTGTACCAGTTGGATGATAAATTTAGAGTGCTCTTCAGTGGCAAATTCAGGCGTGACAATCTAAACATTTAACAACCAAAGCCACAAGAGCACTGAAGTGGGACAGTCTGCCAATGCTGCAGATCCTTCTGCTCCAGCCTTAGTCCTTTAGTTGCAGGACCATGAGGAAATCTAGGGAATCCTAGTGAGCATTTAGAGCAGTGCAGATGATGGTGCAGTACTTGGGCAGCTTGAAATGGATCTGCTTTAGTTTCCTGGCTTCTCAAACAAATACCATGCAATGGGTTGGCTTAAACAATGGGAATTTATTGACTCACAGTTCTGAGTCTAGGAGACGTCCAAATTCCAGATGTCAGCAAAGGTGATACTCTCTCCCAGAAGACTGTGGTGTTCTGGGGCTGCCTGCCACTGATCCATAGTCCTTGGCTTTTCTGTCACCTGGCAATACACATGGCAGCCTCTCCTGGCTTATTTCTCCATCTGACTTTCCCTATGCCTATAAATGACTCTAGTAATCTGGATTTAAGCCCAACCTGATTCAGTGGGGCCACACCTTAACTGACGTAACATCTGGAAGAGATCTTATTTACAGTGGGTCCACAATTACCAGAATGTGGACCAAGACCAAAAATAGGTCCAAACTGAGGTACACATTCAATCCACCACAGTATCTATTTGCCAACAAGTAAGGAAGTATTTCAACATTTTAATAACCAGTAGAGTCATTAAGGAGCATAGAAGAGGTATACCTAACCAAAAATAAGGTGTTTGTGAAAAGAGGGGCCAATGAACAGGTGAAATAATTAGGAAACAAAACTTCTGAAAACGTCCAAGGAGAACGAGTGGTGAACTGACAACTCCAGTCCCTACTATTCATACCCTTCAGTCATCTACCTTCAAAGTCAAGTGGAACATCCAAAAAACCCCAGGATGGAAATAATCCAGATTGGGATTAGAAGCAGAGGTGTATGATTTCAGTCCAAAGGCATGAAGGCTGAAGCAGGATGTTTGAGGGGAACCACAGCCACCAGGTGCTGCTGGAATCTAAAATGGGCAGCAGAGAGTAGAGAAAGACCAGGCTGGAGAGGCAGGCAGTGAGCAGGGGTGGGAGCCCTTATGCCCACTGTACAGAGGGACTGGACTCCACCTAGGTATTGATGGAAAGCAGGAAAATGACACAGTTAGATATGCCTTTTAGACAGTTTGCTCTGGACCCTACACAGGGGTTGATTTGAGAAGGAAAAAGCTAAAGCCTGGGAAGTCAGGTGGGAAGAGGTGCTATCAGCAGCCAGAATACTGCACAAGTCTAAAGATCCATGGCAAGGTCCTGGACCATTACCACAGCTAGCTGTGGTTGTTCCAACCATAGGAGTGCATGAGAGCACCCCCACTAGAAAGAAAAAAAGATGTAAAGTGGCCCAAGAGCAACAACCTGGGGAACATCAATTTTTAAGCAGCAGATGGAATAAGGAAAACTCACAAAAAAGACAGGAAAAAAAAAAGGGTCAGAAAGGCTGAGAACTGAGAGAACTAAAGGAGTGATGCCTAAACAGATGATGACTCAAATTTATTCCATTGGAAAGGTGAAATTACATCCATACTTAGGAAGCAGTAAAGAAAATCAAAGTGTCCAGTTTCTTCAAAAGACTGAAGAAAAGACCCTTTATTAAACTATACGCAAGATTAAAATGAACCTTAGCTTAGGAACATCTTACAAGAGAGGGACAGCACTGAGGGAAAAAATCAAGTTATTAGCCTTGTATTTTTCAGCTCATGACTTTAAGGATTTCCTTATCTGATACAAGTTTTATAGTTTTCTTCAAGTGCACCATATCACTGTAACTCAATACACTATCTGACTGAAGTGTGTTCTCCTGAATGGTTCATCACAACTGGTTTTCACTTAACTGCTGTCAGGAACAGTTACCTGATCTATAAAATAAGGGACATAAAGCATATTGGGATTTCCCAATCTTTTTGTGAAGAAGAGTGCCTTTTCATTTCCTGGAAACCTTGAGATAACTCAGTTGGCATGGTCTGCTGATAGTAAGTCTGTGAGCAAAGAAGAGATGCTTTGTTTTCACTAGGAAGAGACATAAAGCAATATGGGCCATAAGAGAGAGAGGAGTTATCTGTCTACTGGGGTAAAGTTTCCCTACAAGCAAAAGCTAAAGTGATACATTTGCTAACTGAAACTTTGCCTCACATACATAATCAATTTAATCCAGGGTGAGATAAATTAGATTAAACCACACAATTGGGAATTTGGGCAATGCCAAGAAATACTAGGTCATCAATATAGAGTACCAGATTTACATATTTTATAGTATTTCATATTCCACAGTTAGCACTACAATGTTAATAACTCCTACAAGGAATTAGAATTTAAGCATAGACTTATTCACTCAATAAGTGATTGTATTATATCTAAATTTGAAGAAAATCCCTATTTCTTGTTCATTTTAATCCAGATTATTTTACCAATGTTCAGGAAATAGGTGAGTTCACTCCTATATAACTCAATATTGGAAACGGCTGGTGGCCAAAGTTGGACTCAATTATTTCCCTTTGCTCTACTGAGAAGCTCTCAGGCTCTTTAGAGATAAGAGAAGGAACAAAAAGAGTTGCTTTTTCCAGATCTCAATGCTGTCAGAATCGCCTCTGAAAACAAGGAAGGAAACCCCACCTTACTTGCACTACTTCTGCATAACTCTCAGATCCAAGAGAGCAAATAGGAGCAAGAGAGAAAGGTCAAGGCCACCTATGTGAGAGGACAGAATTATTACTAAAGCCAAGGTAGCTCCTGAACAAGTGATTCTATCCAAGTGGCTAGGTTTTGATGCTTTGGACTTTTCTCTTCCTCACTATATCATAAAATGTTGAGAGTTGCTAGTATAATTCAAGAGCTAGATGGATCAATGGACAAGGTTTTGATATAAAATGGAACTTAGGACAAGGACCTCACACAGGGCCATTAAAAGTAAATCTCGAGAGAGAAATGCAGCCCCGGGAAGAGAGGAAGACAAGAAGCCTGAACTCTGGGCAAATGTCGGCAGCTGTCTTGCTCCAACACGTGACAATGGACTTTGGTGAGGGAAGAAACTTATGCTTTATGGCCTGGTAACTGGACTTCTACCCCAAATAAATACCCTTTATAAAGACCAACCCATTTTTGGTGTTTCACATTAGCACCCCTTTGGCTGACTAATACAGAATTTGGTACCGAGGAGTGGGGAAGTGCTTTTGTAATTACCAAAATGTTGGAACGGTTTTATAAATGGGTAAGGGGTATTTTTTGGAGGAATTGTGAAATGCTTGATGGAA
>JAQZBX010001131.1:76334-88404 GCA_029593785.1 Cabassous unicinctus | reverse complement strand
AGGACTATCAGACTCATTCACTTGGAGAGCAGTGGTTTGTGAAAGATCTGGACTAGAACACCTATGAGAATAACGAACTTTTCACTTGCTAATATTGATCAACTCTCAATATTAGCAAAAATTGAAAATTTGAAAAAATTTGATGCACTATTAAAGGAAAAGCCTTCTCCCCTGCCCCCACTTGAGCTGAAAGTGTTTAGGAATGAAGAGTATGAGGATATGCTTTTTATTCTTCCACACATTCTGTTAGGTGGAAAAATTTGAACTTTAGAAACAAGATTGCTTCTCCTTAAACTGTTCGGAATACAGAAGTCAGAGTCTACTACTGTGTCAGAAGATACTGCTCCTTCAAGGCAAGCATATTGAACTATATTGCTGTGACTTTTTGGACACAATTGGTTATAGATAATGGTGAACCAAATGGAATCACTAATTATTTCTGCAGTTACAAATGGTCTATCAGTTTATATGCAAATATTCTACCACACCTTCACCAATATCATTAACTGATAAAATCTGAAGTTTCCTGTTTACAGTACAAGAAAGAATCCCTGTCACCCCACTGAGTATAATAGTACAAGTGACCCAAAAACCCATAAAATTGGAGAAGATAAACATTGTGTTCATCCTTGCCTTCCCTTACCCTCCCCACCAAGAATGCTTTGCTAACAATATTGCTGTCCAGTGGTTTCCCCTTTCCTTCTCTAAGGGAAAAGTTGTTGCAATGCAGAACCTAATCAATAATATCCAGTACTAAATATTGTGTCAACTTTAGGCAACCCACTAACATAAATCTACCTATTATCTAATGCAAGAGTCTACTTCAAGGATTCTTCCTGTATCTAGATAGCTGGCATCACAGTGTTTTTTCTTCTCTTTCCTGAACTATACTGAGCTGTCAGAGCCATCTACCAATAAAGATCCTTCCTAATTTAACTAAATATTAGTTGAGGCTCTTCAAATCTGCATCCTTAATACTAACTTTGTAAAGGGAAGTTAGTGAGCAGCCCTGATTCCTCTCCAGCATTAAGAATCACGGAAGAAGGACTACTATTATTTGTAATATTTGAACCAACTCTCCTGCTGGAAACAATAGAAAATTCTGGATATTTTTTCTAAATTCTTTAAGAATATTTAAGAAATGACAAGATAATAAGGAACTATTTGTCAAAAAATATAGGGAAAATGAGAACCTGCAGAGAGTGGTAGAAGGTTGAACTGAGCAGATAAAGAATATGCTTTTGCCTTGAGAGCATTTGTTGATCAGGCCACCTTGAACTTATAATGATGCCTGAGAAAGGGAGACAATTCTCTTCAAATTCTCAAAGCACCAAGCCTAGTAGAAGACCTAAATAATGTTAAACTTGAATCTCAGTCAAGATAAAGTTGGAAGAGAACTAAATCTAATTTCGGAAATCTCAGCCTAATCTTGGCAGAGTGGGGGGAGGGGGAGGATAAAGGATTCACAGAACAGGGTCTAATTGGCTTTCCCATATATTTGCAGTCTTGATTCATCCCATGGGGAGCTCCAGGTTAACTTAAGCTATGAGATTGGTTGAAGATAACGTTCAACTAGTAATGCCCAAATTGCTTAGTAGAAGCAACTGAAAATACACTGTAGAGAAAAGTAATTCTGGCATAGCCTTCATATTATTGTTCAAAGGTAATGGGTGTAACAGAAAAAGTAACAAATACATGGAAACAAAGTATTATGAACAACAATCAGGAGAAATAATACAGGGAAAATCTTCATATATTATAATTATCAGACAAATCTTCTAAACTATTATGCACTGAATATGGTTGAGAAAGAAAATAAAAACTTAAAAATATCCACAAGGAATGTAAAATGATAAAAGGCAATAGCAGAATGAATCAAATAGATCTCCTAGAAATAAAACATACAATATTCAAAATTAAATATTTAAAAATTGGGTTTAGCATGTTGTTCAATGCAGCTGAAGAAGACAAACTAAATTAGAATTATGTCAGAAGAAATATAGTGCAGAAATCATAGAGAATATGTATAATGGATGTTCTGGAAAATAGAAAAGATAATGGGAAAAGAGTTAGTAGTTAAAACAATAGTGGCTGAATTTTTCCAAAACTGTTAAAAGACGCCAATCCAAAGAGTAAGAAACACCATCAATCCAATGAGGAAAATTCATGGAAACCCACAGGTGACTATATTACAATAAAAGTGAGAAAATTCAAAGATGAAGAGGAAATCTTGAGAGCAGACAAGATAAAAGGGCAGATTACCTTCAAAAAAGACACAGATAAACTGACAATTGGTTCTTAAGATCAAAAATGAGAGTAGACAATTCTGTATCGAGAATATTAAAAAAAATTAACTAACTGGCAATCTATAATACTTTAACCCAGAAATGTAACTTTCAAGAATGAAAACAAAATAGAAAATTCACAAACAAGGAATTCTTGAAAATTACAAATAGATCTTCATAAGAGGAAATTCTGATGGGTTGATTTTAGAGAAAAGGAAACAGCTATCAGACAAAGTCTAAGATTCAAAGGAATAAATAATCCATGTGAAGAAAAATAAAACCAGATCCCTACCTCTAACTACACACAAAAAGTAACTCAAAATGGATTATACACCTAAGTTTAAATACTAAAACTATAAAACATTTAGAAAAAGCATTGGGGTAAATCTTGAAAACTGTAAACAGTCAATAGTTTCTTAGATAGGCTACCAAAACACAAGTATAAAGGAAAAAAATAGATAAATTGGACTACATAAAATTAAAAATGATTGTGCCTCAAAGGACACCATCAATAAAGTGAAAATACAACCATGATATGGGAGAAAAATAACCTGCAAATCATCTAACTGATAAGTGATGTTTATTCTGGATAGAATATAAAAAAGAACTCTTTACAACTCAATAATAAAAATAAATTAAATAAATAAAAATAAGTAACTCAGAATTTGTGCAAAGAATTTAAATAGACATTTCTCCAAAGAAGATACACAAATGGTCAATAAACAGGTGAAAAGATGCTCAACATCATCAACATCATTAGGCATTAGGGAAATGAAAATCAAAGCAACAATGAGACATCCCTTTACTCAAATTAAGATGACTTTAATTAAAAAGGTAGAAAATAACAAGTGGTGTCAAGCATGTGGATAAACTAGAATCATCATGCATTTGCTGGTGGAATTATAAAATGGTAATGCAACTTTGGAAAACAATTGATATTGCTTCAAAATATTAAACAAAGTGTTACTATATGATCCAGCAATGTCACTCCCAGGTTTATATCCAAGAAAATTGAAAACATGTATTTCCACAAAAATTTGTGCATGAATATTTATAGAAGAATTATTCATAATAATCAAAAAGTAGAAAGATTCTAAATATCGATCAACTTATGAATAAATATGATGTGGCATATCAATACAAAGGAATCTTATTTGTTGATTGTTTTAGTTTTCTTGGATGTTCAAGCAAATATCATAAAAAGGGTTGAGTTAAAAAAAAAAAAAAAAGGGAATTCTGAAGAGAAAGTCCAAATTAAGACATCATCTAGGTGATGCTTTCTTCCCGAAGATGGGTGTTCTGAGGCTGGCAGCTGACAATCCTTGGTCCTTGGCTCCTCTGTCACATGGCAATGTACATGGTGGCCTCTGCTGGTCTCTCCATTCTCTTGCAGGTTTTGTTGAATTTCAGCTTAATGCTTCCTATATATAAAAGGACCAGAATAAGGAAATCCGTAGATACATAAAGGAGATTAGTGGTATTAGGGAACTTGGCAGGGGGATGGGAATGAAGAGTGACCCCTAATAGTTACGAGGTTTCTTTTTGAGTTGATGAAAATGCTCTAAAATTAGACAGTAATGATAGTTGCACAACTTTGTAAATATGCTAAATACTAATCAATTGCACACTTTAAAGGATGAATTTTATGGTATGTGAATTATGTCTCAGTAAAGGTGTTATTTAAAAAAGGAGTGAAGAGCAAATAGAGTTGTAAATAGAAAAATAGAAAAAATCATAAAAAATAATAATGTTAAGAAATGATGGTATTAAAATGCAAGAAAATGGTACCTCTAAGACAGTCAGGATACAGATTGCATTGTTCTAATTTGCACACATTTTCAAGATAGGGGTAAAGATATTATTTATTTAGGAATTAAGTAAGCATGTTATAATTTATAGGAACCCCTAAAAAAATAGAAGCAGAATACCAAAATCTCCAATATAAAATAATGGGTTGTATGGAAATGATTGTTAAAAAATATAATCTAAAAGATGGGAAATCTTAGTTTGAATTTCCTCAAAGCAGATCATGATAAACAGATTTGGGTCAAAATGTTTTATTGCACAGGTAACCAGACAAAACTATATAGGGAGAGGGAAGTGAAACTGGAAGGGAGGAAAGCCAATAAAGGGGTCATTAATATGAACTATTACTACTGTTTCATAACTGCTATTGTTGTAAAAAGTTGAACCTCATAGTCATTCGAATCCTCTGAGGTACTGTGTAGAAAACTCCTAAGAATTGTCCAACTGAAGGGTGAGAAGGCTGGTAGAGGGTGGCTATTGAAGGATTAACTCCACTGAACTTCTCAGCTTTCCACACACTGTAGAACAAGTTCCCAGGCACAGAAAATGCCCTAAGACAAAGATATGAAGAAAGCTTTCAGATGACCTTATGGATAGATCTAGAGAATATGAACATGAATTTTTTAATTCTATTTTTAAAGAAGCTTTAGATTACAGAAATGTTACATCAAAAATATAGGGGATTCCCATGTGCCCTACCTCCTCCTCCTCCCACACTTTCCTCCATTAACAACATCTTTCATTAGTGTGGTACAGTTGTTACAATTGATGAAAAAATATTGAAGCATTGCTACTAGTCATGGTCTGTAGTTCACATTACAGTTTACACTTTGTACTGCACAATTTTATAGGTTTCCAGTTTTTAAAAACTGCTTCGGATATTCTAGATTGTTTATATTACCCTATGTATTTTATAAACATCTTTCTAATTTCTTCAAAATAAATGCTGAAATTTTGATTACGGTTACATTTTAACTATAGTTTAATTTGGAAAGATTTGGTGTTTTAACAATATTGCATGTATGGTTATATAAATTAGAAAAATAATTCCTGTAATTCATAAGTTAGCAGATTAAAATAATCAAATGATTTTACTGATAATCAGAAAAAGATTAGGAAAAAATCAACATATTTAAGATAAAAAATGACAGAGAACTTAGAAACAAAATTAACTTAGTAGAAAATTGTTAAAGATCATCTATAGAAAATGTAAAACAAACATCATACTTGATGAATCATTGAAAGAGACAGGATGTCTGCTCCCAATTTTTCTTTTCCACACTCTGCTGCTGGTAGTTACAGGCAGTATAGGAAGGCAAGGAAAAGACATTAAAAGAAATTATAAGGAATAAATAAAACTGTCATTATTTGCAGATGATATGATTGTATACAGGGAAAATCCAAAGATTGCAGATAAATTATGAGAATAATAAGAAAGTTTATCAAGAATGCTATATACAAAAATCAATATAGAATTATTGATTGATTTTCTACCTACCCAAGTTTTAGCAAATGAAAATTTTAAAGGTACACTATCATGAAAAATGTGAATTAACTGTCTAACAATGCAGGTATGTAGGAATCTTCAATGGGAAAATTATAAAACTTTATTAAGAATCATTTTAAAAGAATTAACTCAATAGGTATTACATATTTATGGATCAGAAAATGTAATATCATGAAGATTAAGTTCTTCTTGAATTGATTTATAGAATCAATAAAATCACAATCAAAATCCAAAGAGTTTTTTCACCATATATAAGCAACAGTCTTTCTTGAAAAATATTATGGAAACACTTTCTTTACCTAATATTTTGATTTATTATGAAGCTATAACAATTACAATAGCATAAGATAACGGAACAGATTAAAAAGCCCAGATACAGACCCACACATAAAATGGACAAAACATATGCCAGAGGTGACACTGCATACCACTACAGAAATGACAAATTTCTCAATAAATGGCACAGTGAGAACTGGTTCTCCTTATGAAATAATATGAAACTTGAACACTATCTCACATCATAAACAGCAACAATAACCAAAACCACTTATAAGTATAGATAAAGAACCAAATACCTGTTGCTATGTTTCTTGAGTTAAATGTTGGCCTATAATTTGTCTGTTTATTTTTCAAGGCTTACCAATTCATTCATAAAAGTCAGATAACTGCACAGTCCTTGGAAAGATACTGCATAAAACTCAATACCTCACCTACCATGTGTATATCATCCTAATATATATCCTAATACAATGCTACCACTATTGCATGCTAGGGATTATCAGCACTCTTCTTCCCACCAGCAATGGGTCTTAATTTTTGTCTGGTTAATGACTGATCCAGTTCCACTTTTTATGGTGTCCCTTAAAGAATACAAGGTCTTTATTCTGCTGGTTTATTCTGAAAATGCACCATAAGGAACAAGAGTAAGGAACCGGCCAGTGTAAAATAAGAAAGACGAAAAACCAATTCAAAGATGTATTATCAAGCTGGTCACTTCTATGGCCAACAAGGATTCCACCCCATTGGGAACACTCAGAGGAGCTATTTAGAACGTGACTTAAAACTGCCCTATCTAGTAGGGTTGGCAGATAAAATAAAGGACACAATAAAAAACGAATTGAAGAAAGAAGCAATTTTATTTAGTGTAATTGTATCCCAAATATTACTTGGGATATACTTACAATAAAATTCATTTTTTTTAATTCAAATTTAACTAAGTTTCTTCTATTTTTATTTGCTAAATATGGCAACCCTACTCACAAGAAACATGAAAATGTGGTATTTTCCACCAGCTTTTCTGATCATTTGAACAATGTTTGTTGTTCATGGTATTAATTCCCTTAACTTCCAGGTTTGTTAATGAGTCAGGATGCTTAAGTAACTTCTGACACATACCCAGTTTTAGTTTGCTGCAGGGCCACTAATGAAAAGGAGAAATAGGTTGGCTTTTATAATGAGAATTGTATTTTGGGGTAAATGCTTACAGTTCTGAGGCTATGAAGTTTCAAATCAAGGCACCATGAGAGATGATTTCTCAACAAGGTCAGCTACTGCTGATTCTAGCATCCTACCGTGCAGTTGTCAGGCAAGACTATGGGTCTGCCTGTCTTTCTCTAGTTTATCCTTTAACTCAGCTGTAGCCAATCAGTCATCTCTCCCTGGGGCTTGGCTCCTTGAGTCCCCGTGGGCTTTCCTCCTTGAGCTCAGCTGTGGGTGAACCTGGAGTCCTTTCTCTCATATGGCCAGACCAAATATGGCAGCTTCCTTTCTCTGTTTGTGTGTCTTTCTCTTTCTCTCTGATTATTCCAGACCCAGAAAGACAATGGAGACCAAAGCTGGCTCATGTCTCTCTGACACAGTCCAATCAAAAGCCCTAAATTGATCTTTTCAAGTAATCTAAACAAAGTCCCCTTAACTGAATTTATTATAATCAAACGGCCCCACACGCACAGAATTGGGTTACTTTCAGAACATCATTTATCTGGAATTTAAAAAATAAATTCAAACTGTCACACTCCAAATTCTGAATCCCAAAAAGACATTTCTTTCTATATGCAAAACACATTCATTGTATCACAATATTTCAAAGGCCTTAAATCATTTCAGTAGCAATGCTCAGTACTAAATCTCATAAAAATCAGTTATAGTCAGGCAGTTTGTCTTGGGGCAACATTCCCCTCTGGCTGTAGACCTGTGACATTTGTTACATAGCTTATCTGCTTCCAATATACAAAGGAAGGATAGTGATAGATTAAACATTTGCATTACCATTAGGAGAAATTGGAAGGGAAACAGGTGTCACAGGTCCTAAGCAGTTCTGTAAACTGACAGGGCATACTACATTACATTTCCAAGTTTGAAAGTCATCCTTAGAATGATGTCTTCTTCTCCTCAGGACCTCTTCCACAAGTTTGCCCAATGGCCTCTTTCTTGGTTCCACCATCATCAAGGATCTGGGTGGCAACCGAGCACTAGAATTTACCCTCCAAAAATATTGGGGTGATGGCCACACTTTCCTCAATCTCCAGGGGACAGTCTCAATTCCCTTAGCAAAGTGGGATGGTGGCAATATTCTCCCTAATCTCTGGCATACAGGCCCAACACCCTCAAAAAACTGGGCTGGCAGCCTAACTCTCTGTAATCCTCGAGTAATGTGCTACACCCTCTCTGTAGCCTGGGGTGACCAAAATCTCGCTGAACAACCAGCTGGACGATCCACCCTCTTCAAATGCTGGAGAAAACTCACCCTTTCTGCACACATGGGTGGAATCCCTCTCCTGTCCCCAGAAGAGGTCCCAAGCCCAGACTTCAGGTTCCACACTTTTCCTCTTGAAGTCATTTTCCTTCAATCTCTCCCCTCCTTGTCTCTTTTAGTTCAGGTAAGGTTGACGGGTTTCATTCATACAGACCTCACAAAAGTTTTTCAGTTTTCCATGCAGTTCACAGAGGTCTGAGCTGTCATACAGTAGGACTTTCCATAAGTCCTGTCTGGATAATGGCAATTATTATCCTGACTTGCAAGGACGTCGCTGTCTATTTCCAAATAATTCAATTAAGTCCTCACTTGGGTCACTATCCTCTGGGGGATTATTTTCAGGAACCCTGGAATATATCAAACTATCAATTTCTGGTTTATTTGTGCTGAGCAATTCAGTTCTCTCAGGTTATCACCTTTCCTAGTTTCCAGTTCTTTGCCTGGACCGCTTTTCCATCTCCCTGAGCATACGGGTATGATCTCTGGACTCCTATTCATTTGTAATATTGAAATCATAGTTATATGATTAGCAATTTCTATATGCCTTACTTTAAATCACTATTTTTTTATTAGAGAAGTTATGAGTTTACAAAACAATCATGCATAACATACAGGATTCCCATACATCACTCCTCTACCAACACCTTGCATTATTGTGGAACATTTGTTACAAATGATGAAAGAACATCACCAAAATATTATTGCTAACTATGGTACATAGCTTATATTTGGTGTGCCTTTCCCATAAGCCACCTTATTGTAAATACCATGTATTAGTATTATTTATTTGTTATAGTTCATGAGAGAATGTTCTCATATTTGTACTGTTAACCACAATTCATCATGCCCAATGGGGTTCACTGTGTTATATGGTCCCGTGTCTTGTACAATGGGACAAAAGTATACACCCAGTGGCTCTCAGTTTCATCAGTGTGTTTTGCTGTCATCACCTCAGTCAATTTTAGAACATTTTCATTATTCCAAAAGGAAAAACCCCATACCTCTTTATATTTCCCTATTGTTGATGTTTAGCATTTATATAGCATCTTCTTTGCCATTCATACACAAATATTACAATCTTACTGTTAACTATAGTCTATTTGTATGCCTTTTGAAGTAAACCATTCCTCACTTCTCTTACTTGAAGTAAGCTCTTTGTTTCTTTCAAATGGGTATTTTAATTTTGTGTTTTGGAAATTGACTAAATATTTTAATATGTGTAGTGTTTCTTGGTTGTTGCATTTTTTCTACCATTCCTATTTGATTGAATTGGAAGGATAGCCTTTCAGTTTTAACTCAGTCTTCCATACTAACAAGAACTCTCATCACTAATCTTAGATGTACCTTCATTGTGATCTCAGCCTCCAAGAGAAGGGCCTTTAGTTTTCAGATGGTATTTTGTTGGAGTAGTTTTGGAGAACATACATGAATTGACACCATTATGTCTGGTAGCCCAGCTGCATTAATACTGGAGCTTAACCCCATTTCCTGAGAGTTCCAGAACTTTCATTTTCTCCCCACCCTGCAGAGAGTTCACTGATGACAGATTATATCTCTCCTGTCTTTTCTGGTGACATTGAGGTGCAATTGCAAGGATAATCACTGCACATGAAAGTTTCAAAACAAGACAAATAAGTGCAATGTTGTGAAGACATTCGGATAATGATGAAATTTATCTTTGAGTACATATAGAGAGAACATCATATAGGCCCTCTGAAAGTCCTTTTCTCTGGGCATCCCTCCCTGCTGCTTTACTAACAGTCCACCCATCAAAAGGTCCTCATCCATTCTGTTACTGCCAATTTGAACAGTTGGCTGGATCCTTAAATTCTTTAGAACAACTATTCAAAAACAGCAAGATTTATCTTGTTAATACTAATATTCTTTCAAGATAGAATGCTCATAATTATTCTGCTAAAGTTCTATCTTTCTCTGCTAGAGGATTTTGGGAAGTGTTATGGTTAGTGTTATGTGACAACTTGGCTAAATTATAGTTTGGTAATTAAACACTACTCTAGGTGATGCTTTAAAGGTATACTGTAGATATAGTTAATATTTACAATCAGTTGACTTTAAATAAAGGAGATTACCCTCAAAAATTACCCTCATCATTCAATCAGTTGATGGTCTTAAGAGCAAAAACTGAGGTTTTCCAGAGAAAAAATTCTGCCTCAAGACTACAAGATTGATCCTTGTCTGAAATTCCAGCCTGTCAGCCTCTACAGATTTTGAATTCAAGACAGAAACATCAACTCTTGCATGAGTTTCCAGCCTGCCAGCTTGCACTATGGCTTGCCAAGTTCCCACAATTGTATAAGCCAAATCCTCAAAATACATCTGATAATATACACAGTTGATTCTCATTATTTACAGTAGGTATCGTCTATAAAGACACTGCAAATAGTGAATTAGCGAATACTGAACCATTTTTCCTAGGGGAAATACAGGGATAGGTTGCTATGAGCCTCTGGCTACATTTTTGTCAAATGATCAATACCTAATCTTGTTTTATGTTTGTTTCTGTTTAAAGTCACCTTATTTAATATATAATGTTGATTCATTAATATTGAAATCACAACCACCGGCACTAAAACTCACACCTGAATGAAGTATGTATTATCTTTGTGAGGCATATCACAGTCTTCTTGCACCTAGAAACACTAGACAGCACTTCAGCAATGAACCTGGAGGCAGGGCATTTTAAATAGAAAATACCAACATAAAGCACAAAAAATGCTAAAAATGTGCCACTAAATATGCTATGAAAAGGACACTTGTTTACAGTATAACAGCTGAAACAAGGCAGAGGGTTGTCTTGTTCAACCTGAGCTGGAAACATGTGCATGATACAGTATAAATATTTGGTCAATGTATACATGTCCACAAATGTACAGATTTGAAAAGGTGCTGAGATTATTGATTTTGGGGTTACAAAGAATTTTAGCAAACAGGCAAATTCACAAATGCAGAATCCACAAATAATGAAGATCAACTCATTTGATTTATGCATAATTATAAGGGTTTATGAATACATGTAGTTAATGAATGTACAAATGATATAGAGACAGTTTTTTGAAATATATCATTTTTATTACATGGGATTTATCATTTCAAAGACATTTGTTTTCAACTCAGAAATAATATTGGAAATTCTCCTTAAACTCCTTTACCATAAAATATTTTACCCAATGTGTTGAATGCAACTATAGAAATTCTATATCTTTATCACTATATATGATATAATTTTAATGTAGGAAACAGGCCTAAGAGCTTATCATCTAAAGAGAAGGAAGGTATCCTCGCTTCTAA
This sequence comes from Cabassous unicinctus, assembly GCA_029593785.1. Classification (NCBI taxonomy): domain Eukaryota; kingdom Metazoa; phylum Chordata; class Mammalia; order Cingulata; family Chlamyphoridae; genus Cabassous; species Cabassous unicinctus. The sequence continues at coordinate 76,742 of JAQZBX010001131.1, read as the reverse complement.
CATTTGATCTGGGACCTGTAGGGGAATTTGACTGATGCTAGAGGCTGGAATGTTGCTTGAAAAGAGAGTTTAAATGTTGGAGAAGATGCTGAGAGTCAGAGCATAAAGGGTTAAGCATTTGAAAAGCATGCCTGCTGGAGAAGAAACGATAAGCGAATGTCTCCAAGGTCTCTGTGTACTGCAGACGTCAGTAGGAGGAAGCAGAGCGCGATGAACCCACCACTAAGAAGTTACTGTATAAATTCCTAAGAAAAACTATCTAGTAATACAGGAACCGGCAGCTCTCCTACATGCCAAGCAGAGGAACTAATGAAAAGATGCCCTAATTTTGTTATCAGCTTTGTAGTATATAAAGCAGCTTCAGCCTAAATAAATTTGCCTGCATTCCACATGGAGTGAGGTCCCCTG
>JAQZBX010001131.1:0-76234 GCA_029593785.1 Cabassous unicinctus | reverse complement strand
ATTCCAGGCACCGTCAAACTCCATGTTGATTTACAACATTTAAAGAGGTTGGAAGGGTGATTCTGTAACATTTATCTTGTCATAATAGTTGCTGTTATTGTCTTGAGACTCCTGTAATGGCAGAACTTTAGAGTTAGGTGGTAACAAGAGCTGCTGTCTTTATACATGAAGCATGAGAAGTTGAGGAATATACCTATGCATGTTTCTCTTTAGTCAGTGTAGCAGTTTGGCATTGATTATGAATTCCAAAAACAGATATTGGATTATGTTTGTAAACTGGTCTGTACCTGGGCATGATTAAATTATGATTAGGGTTTTGATGGGGCACTTCAGTAGGACATTGAGTTCCTGACCCCTTGGTGGGTGTGGACTCACAGAGAAACTGCACTGTAGAGAAGGGAGGTTGGAGTCTTGAGCTGGAGCCCAGGGAATTAAGCACACAGAGGAGCTTGGTGCTGAGGAAAGAGAGAAGGCCCTGGGAAGAGAAAAAAAGCCATTCACCTAATAGTCTACAGCTGGCCTTGTGCAGCTAGCAGAGCAGCTGAGCCCAGAGAGTGGCAAGGCCCAGGAAGAGAGGAACCCAGGAAGCCTGAACCTTGGCAGACGTCGGCAGCCATCTTGCTCCAACACGTGGCAATAGACTTTGGTGAGGGAAGTAACTTATGCTTTATGGCCTGGTAACTAAGCTTCTACCCCAAATAAATACCCTTTATAAAAGCCAACAGATTTCTGGTATTTTGCATCAGCACCCCTTTGGCTGACTAATACAGTCACACACACACAAACTTTAGAGTGGGCTAACAAGTAATAATTAGCTAGGTATTCCCATATCTCAGACTACAGAATGTAAGACCTCGACTGTGGGACTGGAAGTAAGAATGGCTATAAAAGGATGCAGCTTGGAGTTACAATTTAAAGGACTGGTAACATTAGATACCATTTTGAGAGAAAAAGAATTGAAGATAAACTCTGTATGTTCAGTTTGGGGAAAAAGCAATCTACTGATGCCCTTTGTCAAATATTGTGTATCAAGGGAAGAATGTTGGGGGAAGTAACAAACTTTGTTTTGAATAAGCTACATAAAAATGACTCCAAAATAAAAATGTGCATCTGTAAGTGCAAACACTGCAATTTAACAAGTAGAAGAAACTTCTCCCCATGTGATCATTCATTTAAGACTGTAGGCTCATATTTAACATATGTCCATTAAAAGCACAATTGTCTTGTTTCCAGTGCATAGATCAGAAGCAAGTAATTTTTTTAGAAAATTGAAGTGCTGCTAAACATATACAACCCTAAATAATAATAACTGAGACTTGACAGTGAGTTTAAACAATAGTAATGCTAGCCAACATTTATTGATTGCATAACATATAACTGCACTGATCTAAGTGCCTACATGTATTCATTTAATTCTAAAAACTCTATGAGATAGTTAGCCATATCTTCATTTTACAAACAGGGAAACAGAGGTTGAAGGATGTTAAATAACTTGACCAAAGTACTATAGCTAAGACTTAATGCTTGCCAATGTTCCATAATGCATTTCTTCAGACAAAAAATAATTAAAGCAAACGACAAAAAATCTGGTCACTTCCTCATAATGTCTCTTGAAGGCCCTGCATTTATAGACAATATAAGCATTAATAGGTATAAAAAATATACTCCAAAATTCAGAAGTTTATACTTTAGAATAATGTGTGAAAGAGAATAGTGACAATTAGAGAGTAGACTAATAGACTAAAATACCTACCATAAAGAAGAAATAATAATTCATAAAAGCTCAGCAATCTAGGGCCATTGGTGTAAGGACAAATAGGTCTAAATACATTTATGATCCTTGACATTTTGTCATTGCAAAATATAAAATTAAAATTTTTAATGGTTATCCAGAGTTACAAAATAGTCTAAATTATATCCATGATATTCCATTTAGCATAATAGAGACAGGTTTTCTGTGTTCAAAATACTTTTAGCTGAAATCCCTTGTCTCCTCCTCTTACATGGGAGAAAAATCCTTGGTGTTTGTATTAGTTTCTTCAGGATGTCGTAAAACTTACCAAAAATCTGGTGGCTTAAAATAGGAGCAATCTATTTCTTCCAGTTAGGGAGATCAAAAGTTAAAATAAAAGTTTCAGCAGAGCTGCATTCTCTCTGAAGAATCTAGGGGAAATCGTTCCTTGCTTCTACTACCTTTTGGTGGCTCCAAGCATTCCTTATGTTTGTATCCTTCCGATCTCTGCCTCAATGCATGTAGCCTTATCCTCTGCGTCTGTGTCTTCTCTTCTGTCTCTTATAAGGACATTTGTCATTGGATTTAGTGCAACCTGATAATCCAAGATTATTTTACCTTCATATTTTTAACTTAACTACGTCTGTTAAAATCCTTTCCCTACATAAGGTCACATTCAAGGGTTATGTGGACATCTCTTTTGGGAAGCCACGATTCAACCCAATTCAGTACATAAAGGCATAATTTAACCAAAATCCTTTTGATTGCAAAGAACTGAGTCACAGTCAAACTAAGTAAAATATGAGGATAAGATAATTACACATGTGAAGAACGAGAGGGCCTAAATACAGTTTATGAAAACAAGATACATAATAGGCTAACTCAAAATGAGAATGGAGCAGGGAGTAGTTCTAGATTCACAGTGGCTCAAGGCATTCCAGAGGAAGAAGTTCCTCTATCTACTCTAGTGCTCCACTGATAATATAATTCTGCTGACAGTATTTAGGTTGGCTTCATTTATCACTGTACTAATTGACTTGCTCTCCTTGCTCACATACTTTAATTTACATTAGTCTTACAAATGAAATATCATAGTTCACCCCATCCTCTCTTTATATATTTAATTTCTTCTCTCAGACAATTTTCAATTCTTTTTTGAATTTAAATTTCTGAATCAGAGAATCTTATTGGATCAACTTAGTTAATTGTCAAGCTATAAGGAGATGGCTAGTCCATAGGTCTGGTTTTCTTCTCTAGTCCAAAAAGTTGTGGCTGGAAGCAAACAGGTGGTAGTTGATGATCTCTTGGTAACCTTTCTATTGTATAGCAGGAGTTATGAATGGGAAGTTTCTCTCAATTGGTATATGGCCAAGGTAGGTAACAATGCTTTGACATCTGTAGTAAAAAGAGTCATCAGTTCTTTGGAACAGTATATGGTGCCTTTAATTTTGTTATGATTTTATGTAAATGGAAATTCATTTTAACATGACATTTTAACATGACAAAATATGGGTTTTCAAATATAATAGTAATTTTTGCCATTTAAAGTTTTCAAAGAGGGAATAATAGATTGAATTACTAATGCATGGCCCGATTTAATTTTCAAATCTTTAAATATAAAATTTCTATATTACAGACCATTAAGCAAGTATTTCATTCTAGTTATTTATCCAGAATTACAAAATAATTGTAACCAAAAAAAATAGAACAAACTTTTATAGGCATGATAAGGATAATAAAAATTATACAAATTTAATTCCTGATTATTCTTTAAATTGGAAGTAATGTTCAAATACTTACTGGATATGGTAGTTTGGAGTTATATGTGCCCTAGAAAAATAGGATATTAAATCTAAGCCATTCCTGTGGGTGGGAACCCATTGTAAGTAAGACCTTTTGATGAGATACTTCAGTTAAGGTATGGTCAAGCAACATCTTAATCCTGTTACTGGAGTCATTTATAAGAGAATGAAACTCAGACAAAGAGAGAGAAAGTCACAGCAAGCAAGCAGCTGAAATTGAAAAGTACCCAGAAGAGAAGGGTCAGACCAGGAAATGCCACCATGTGCCTTACCATGTGACAAGCTAAGGACCCAAAATCACTGGCAGCAGCCCAGAATGCCACAGTCTTCAGGAAGAAAATATCACTTTGATGATACCTTGATTTAGACTTTTCACCAGCCTCAAACCATGAGGGAATAAATTCCCATTGTTTAACCTGATCCATTTCATGGTATTTATTTGAGCAGCCTCAGGAACTAAAACACTGACGCATAACTTAATCTTTAAAAATATGAAAAGAAATATTTTAATTATTTTGGCTACTGTTGTTATTGGTAACACATTATTTTTCCAATTCAATTTTGATTGTTGCTTTGATAGTATAATAAAAATTAATAAAAAGGTTAATAGAAAGCTTGAGATTCAGGAAAAGACAATAGAATACTATAAAATAGATTTAATTTTAAAATTGTATAAAATAACTTGAGAAAAGAAGTAAAATGTCATATGATTTGTTTGCAAAAGAATTTAGGCTTATAGGGATTTTTTCATATTGTGGAATTTTTATATTTTGATACATTTTAAATTATTATTTTATTTATACTCCAAACCATATATCTGACATAGAGTCTGTGCTTCATAACTTCCTTTTGAATCAATGCTGTTCTGTATCTAGCCCTCATTCTCCTTATCTCATAAAAATCTGTATCTCATTCTCATTTCCTTAATTTTCTTAAGCATTATTTTTCTCCTCAACTAGCTCCATCATATGTTTACATATCAGAGATTTTCAAAATATTGGGATCAATAAATCTAAAATAATTTTAAATATGGCCAACTGAAATGTTGGGGCACTGGATTTGCTATATAGATTTTCCATCTGTACCATGTAATCTCTTATTATTGATCATTATCCTTCTCTTATACCATAATTGGGCATATTACAAAAATAAAAATTCTGGCTCTTCAGATTTTACCATTAGGTTTTTTAATCACCATATGTTTTAAGACAAATTATTTAATTTAAGGTCTGCAAGTCCTCCAAAGCTCTGAAAATTTGGAAAATAAAATCAGCTTATATTTGATCATGTCAAATGATTGCTTAACCATCGAAAAAGATGGGATTGTTTTCAACCATAGCTAAATCTGTGGCACTAACATTAAAAACATTAATCCAATAAAATGGAAATAGCCATCATGGAGAAAGAGAATACAAGAGAAAACAATTCTTTGGAAGGATGCAACCATCACTCTTTGAGAAAAGCACATTGATTCCAACAGACATGAACAATCAGTTTCCTAGAGATATGATAAGATCCAGGGATGCTTAAACTTAACTACCATATGAATTAAATGTATTTCATGACTTTCTATCTCCTTTTGATCTAATTCACTTCCTTCAGAGTAACTTTCACTTTGTGATTTTTCTTTGCAAATAAATTAATTGAACTCAAAATTTAAAAAGTAGTTATCAGTGCTTACTATGAACCAGGTACTGTTTAAAGCTGTGGTGAAACATCCTTACTCTCATGCAGTTTACATCCTAGCATGATAAGATGTCATAAATAATAAAACATCCAGTAAAGTATATAGTATGTTAAAAAAGAAGTGCTATGGAAATATCAGAGCAGGGTAGGTGGAAAACTGGAGTGTAGGGTTAGGAGTTACAATTTTAAATATGCTGGACAGGAGAGTCAGCCTCATTGTGAGGGTACAATTTAAGTAAAGTCTTGAAGGAGGTGGTAAAGGAAGCTGAGTGAATGCCAGAGAGAATTGCATTCAGGCAAAACTAGGCTGGGAATCAGGAGGTGTCTGGTGTGTGTCTTGAATAGGAAATCTAGTGTAGCAGGAAAGGAATGAATTATAGGTGAGTAGAGGGAATCATAGCAGATGAGGTGAAGACCATAAAGGAGATGCAGGTCATGCAGAACTTGAGAAGCTCTCAGGAGGACACTGGCTTTTATTCTGAGGAGAATAGAATGTCACTGGAAGGCTTTGAGCAGAGTAGTGACATATTCTGTCTTAGGTTTTAATTTAATATTGAGAAAGAGGATGGCCTATAGATTAGTTTTCTGAATTCTTATACCTATTTGTATGCTTGAATAAATTTAGGATAGTATTTCTAGATCACAAAAAACTCTGAGGTCACTGATGAGAATAAATTTATGGGCCTGAGATTTTGAGAGTGAAACTCTGGATAATACTCAAATGCATTGCTACTCAAAGTGTGGTAAGTAAGGCTTCAGCATTGGCATTATCTTGGAGCGTATTAGAAATGTGAAATCTCAGGCCCCATTCCAACCTTCTGAATCAATATCTGCTATTTTTATGAAGATCCTCAAATGATTTTTTTTTTTTTTTTTTTTTTACATTATGTTTGAGGATCCCTTTTGTGAGTTACAGCTACTCTTTGGAAACTCTAGCAATGATTTTGCTTTTCGTGGGAAAGGATTTCTAGGTTATCACAAAATCTCACAAGCATGGAATTGGTCCATTGAGGTACCTTAAAATCATACCACACTCTTAGCCTCATATAGTGCATTTTTTAAAAACTGCTTCATTATGCTTGAGCCAGGAGATTGTGTCAGGATGAGGCTGAATGTTCTGTCACTCAGTAAGTTTCCAAATAGAAAAACAAGAAGCCTATCTTGCAGCATGAGGCATACTTATAATTAAAAAAAAAAAAATTCTGCTGTTATCTGATATTCAAATTTAACTGAGCAGCCAATATTTCATCTGCCAGCCTACTTATTATCACCTTTTCTGTAAAGCTTTCTAATTTCTGCAATTGATTTTCTTGGATCCTCCCTCACTTGGCTCTGGGGAGAAAAACATATGAGGGAAGGAAATAATATACTTTTTATAAGACCAGCATTCTCAAAAAAGCAACCACGCTGTTTGCTTCCACTCTTTAGTTCCTGATTTCCTAGGGAAAATTTGAGGGATACAGCTGATAATAAGGTCATTTTTGTAACCCCTCAATAAGCTCTCTCTTAGAAGGTGGCTGACTCCAACTGCTGGTGGCTCCCAAGATTGTTGTTCTCTGGATTGGGCCTTAAATGCAATTCCCAGGGAACACATTTCCAATCTGACATCCTTTTATACATAGATAATATCTCCATGATATAGCATTTGTTACTTTGTAAAAATTTCCGCATTCCTTAATCCAGACAGACAACAACTAAAGTCACATTTTTTCTGTAAAACTTTCCCCAAATTTATCAATGGTATTTTATTCATTAAGAAGGCAAGTAAATATGATTATCATTCTTTTGCTTTTCAGAGTGTCCCCATTAATTTTCTCTTAACTGCCATTATTCTGTATTGATTTAGCCATGAGCCAAGCTCTCCTCCAGCCTCTTTCATCCTGAAGCAAAAATGTATAAAAAGTGTTTCCCTTCTAACCTATCCAGCACCAGCTTTTGCTTCTCTAATCTATCACACCCAGCGCACTAAGAATCATATACTGAAAGTGTTATTTTGATAATGTCTCTCATTTTCTCAGACCCTGAAGTGGATTAGGCCTGACTATGAGGCAAAAGAATATAACACTGAATTATAAGAAGCCCTGTAAATTCTGTCTGCTTTGCTAAAATGCCTTTGTTGGTGTGCAATTTTGAAAGACTTTGATCAATTACTGGTCACCAAGAGCCATTAGTTAGTCATAGACTCTTCCAGTGAGAGTTCATAATCAGCTTCATAAAGGACAACTAGCACCTAGTAGATGTGTTCTCACAAGAAAAGAGTGAATTACTCCCTACAAATTGTTTTTAAGCAAATACCTAATAGAAACAATTACAGTACAAACATTTATTGTTCTGCCATTCTTATTAAGAATAAAGGATGATTCTGTTTCTAACAATAAAACAGTTTTTCATGTACATAAAAGAAAATATATCAGGGACTATTCCAGTCCTGTTTTCACTCCCAGTCAAAGAATTAAGGAGACTATTCACCATTTCCAACTTGATATATGTAGTTAAGATATTTGGTAGAAATTTATCCATGTAACTTTGCCTGCTAAAGAAAAATTTTTCTTTTAATATGACTGCTGCTTACTATAATTACATACTGCATGAGACATTCTACAGATGAAATATGCAATAAAAGTTTATCAACTCAGAGCCCTTCAGGAGTGAGGTGTTCTATTTTAGTGGTTTACTGTGTAAGAAAAGCTGACTGACTTATGTTTCAATTTATTTTTACGTGTTAAATGTATTGGGAGGGAGGGGTACTCAAAATAAAAGACAGTCCTTGCTTCATTAAATTCAATGTATTGAACAGTTTTGCCTTGCTTTTAATTTTAATAACCTGAAGTCACTTACAATTATAAACTTCAATTATATGACACCCAATGGAAATATATTATCATTTCAAGGGCTACATAGAGGATGTGTAAGACTGTGAGTCCCTTCACTAAAAGTTGGCAGACTGGCATGACTTCTTGCTGTTTAAGAAAGCTTGTTGTTTTCCCAAACTTCTCTCTTTCAGCTTCACTTGCTTTGTTAGTGTTTCTACCTCTAGCATTACTGCCACCATTCATTTTCCCTTGTTATTATTATAAGTAAAATGAATAAACTATGACCCTAATTTTTGACCTGGACAGATAGCTGAGGAGTAAATTTATGCAGTAATTGATTGTGTGTGAAGCACTTTTTAGCTAGATTTTTTAAGGGGGCATTTTACCTGGATTAGTCAGCAGAGTATACCTGGTGCATGTGCTTCCTTAAAAATACCTGAAGAACTTCTGGTTTCAGCTCTGACATGTAAAGAGATTAACAGTCACCACTCCTGTCTTCATGACAGGAAAACAGGTGATTTTTCTTGTACTCATCAGAAAATTGAGGTCACAGGGGAAATCCACTTCAAAATCCGGAGAGACAGGTGAATACAGAGAATCACAGCCAAAATCAGCTTCTGAGTAACAGAAGTTGCAGGAGACATAAATAGGAATAAATACTTAAGTGGTGATTTCAACAAATGGTGGGAAGCTGAATATGGACTAGTGTGAATAAAAAATCCTGGAAGCCACAGTGTTAGGAGGATACTGACAATTTTATGGGGTTTACCTCCAGGAAACCCACCAGATATTCATGGGCAAAAGCCATTAAAATAACTTCATGTCTTTGACAGGGAAAACAGAAAAGTAAACATTATGAAAAAACACAGAACATTCTCCAAAACAAAGGTCTTCTCTGCTGGGAGAAAGATTTTATAAGAGCCTTATTTGACATGGAGGAATTAACCAATTCCAGCCCCTTCTACCCTTCTTGCCTCACCTAAGCAGGAGAAAGAGCTAAGAAACACTTGTGAACACTCACAGTCCACAGACATTAAAAAGCTGAGATTTATCACAGTATTATAGAAAGATTCCCTTTTCCCGTACTTTGCTACCATACCATCAAGGCTCCAGCGTAAGAATAATGGATTAGAGCTGGAAGATCTGTAAGATGTAGACTCTATTTAAAGAATAGTTTTTAGAGGAAAACAAAGATAGCAGAGGAAACAAAAATAAGGATACTAAGAGAATTTGAAAATTTTTGTATCTACAGCTATGATCACATAAAACACACCCCAACTCTTAGCATAGTTAAGATAAAGACTTGTTAACATAAAATTTATTTACCTTAGTTCCTATTACCTGATACATTATGTCTAGCTTCCAATAAAAAATTGCAAGACATGCAAACAGGTAAGGAAACATACAGTCTAAGGGACAAAACCAACATCAGCACTAGACTCAGGTACGACACAGATAATGCAATTTATTAGCCAGATATTTAAAATAAATAGTAGTTATATATTAAGGGTACTAATAGAATAAACTAGACAACACACAAGACAGATGGGTAATGCAAGCAGAGAAATGGAAATCATAAGCAAGTGTTGAAAGGAAATTCTAGAAATCAAAAACACTGTAACAAAAGTGAAGAATTACATTGGACAAGCACAGGAAAGATTTAGAGAGCTGGAAAATAGGCCAGTAGAAACTTACCTACATGAAATGCAAAGAGAAAAAAGTAAAAAAGAAAAGAACAATTCAAGAACTGTGGGAAATTTTCAAAAAATATAAAAATATACCCAAAATTGTAATACCAAAGGAAGAAGAAAGAAGGAACAGAAAAATTATTTGAAGTAATAATGGTTGAGAATTTTCTAAAATTAATAAAAACTAAAAAAAAATTACACGTTATAGAACATCAGAGTATGCCAAGCAAAATGAGTACCAAACCACACCTGGAGGTATCATATTTAAATGGTAGAAAAACAAAGTCAAAGAAAATCTTGAAAGAAGTCAGAGAATATAAACATCTTACATATAGCAGAATGAGAATGAGAATTACATCAGACTTCTCATCAGAAACTATATAAGTAAGAAGAGATTTTAGTGAAATATTTAAAATATAGGGGAAAAAAACACCAATCTAGAATTCTAAATGTAGCAAAATTATCCTTCAAACATGAAGAAGAGATACAGAATTTAAAAAAAAATACTTGAGGCAATCCATTGCTAGCAATCGTGCCCTTCAAAAAATATTCAAAGAAATTCTTCAGGGAGAAGAAAATTCATATAGGTCAGAAATTCGTATCTACATTAAAAAAAGGAAGAGTATCTGAGAAGGAATAACTGAAGGTAAATAAAACATATTTTCTAATTCTAATATATAACTCTTTGTTCAAAGTAATAATAGTAACAGTGTATTACATGTTCATAACATCTGGATAAGTGAAATGAATAACAGCAAAGTTATAAGCTATGAGAGAAAGTAATAGGGAATATTCTGTTATAAGTTACCTGAACTACCCATGAAGCAGAATAGTGCTATTATTTGAAAATGGACTTATATCCGTTGTAAATATATATTGCAAAATTTGATGCAGTCACTATGTTATTTTTTAAAGAAGTATGATTGATATGATAAAGAGGAGAGAAAATGGAATCATATAAAAAGTTAAATTAAAATCAGGGAAGTTAGAAAAGAGAAGTGAAGAAACAAATGAAACAAACAACAATTGCAAAGCATAGAAAACACAAACATAGTATATATTAATCTAATAATATCAACAATAACTGAGTAAATGGTGTAAATATGCCATTTAAAGGGATAAATAGTGTGGATTTTAAAAAAAATGCACATATATATTGCCTACAGATAATGCCATTATTTAATAGAAAGACCAAAATATGTTAAAAGTAAAGGGATGGAGAAAAATGTGCCATGCTAACACTGATCAAATGAAACTGAAATAACTATATTCATACCAGACAAAGCCAAATTCAGAACAAGGAAAATTATCAGATAAAGAGGGACATTATTTATCAAAAAAAAAAAAAAAAAAGATTTAGTAATCCTTAACATGCATGTACGTACCATCAAAGTATCAACATGCATGAGGCAAAAACTGATAGAATTGTAAGAAGAAAAAAGGCAAGTCAACAACTAGAGTTGTTTGATTGTAATACAACTCTAATTGTAGACTTCAACACTGAGCTTTCAGAAATTTGTACATCACACAGTAAGGATATAGTTGATCTGAACCATACCATTAATAAAATTTATCTAATTGACATTTGTAAAACATTCCATCCAACAATGGCAAAATGAAATTTCTTCTCAAGTTCACATGTAATATACACCAAGATAGACCATTTTGTGGGCCATAAAACAGTCCTGAACAAATTTTAAAAAATTGTCGTTTAAGGTGTGTTATTTAACCAAAATTAAATAAAAAAAATAATTAAACTATAAAGCAATTGAAAAAAGCTGGAAAATTCTAAAATTGAATATTAAAAAACAAAATACTTTTCAACAACACATGGGTCAAAGAAGAGGTTTCAAGAGAAATTTTTTAATATTTTGAAGTAAATGAAAATAAAAACACAATTTATCAAAATTTGTGTAGCGCCTTGACAGCAGTGTTTAGATAGAAATGTTTAGCATTAAAAGCATATATTAGAAAAAAAGAATTATTAATAATTAAATTATTGTTTAGGAAACTAGGTTAAAAAAAAAAAGAGTAATTTAAAGCCTAAAGGAAGCAATGTAAAGAAATAATAGAAATTAGAGTAGAAATTGATGAAACTATAAACAGGAAAACAATAAAGAAAATCAACAAAACCAAAAGATCTTGTTATTTGAAAGATCAATAAAATTAATAAACATCTAACCAGGTTAAAAAAAAAAAAGTAAAAAGAAAGAGAAGATGCAAAATTACTAAAAGAAATGGAAGTAGGATTATCACAAACGATCTCATTAATGTCAAAAGTATAATAAAAGAATAGCATCAACAACCCATCACACAAATCTGACAACTCAGATGAAACGGACCTATTCTTTAAAAGGCACAATCCAATAAAAGTCACATAATGAGAAACAGATATTCTGAAAAGACCTATATCTATTAAAGAAATTGGGTCAGTAATTAATCTTCCATTAAAAAAATCACCAATCCAGATGGGTTTCCTTATTTAATTCTACCAAACATTTAAGAAATGATATTAAGCCTTCACAATCTCTTTGATAAAATAGCAGAGTATTTTAGTTTCTAACTGCTAAAACAAATACCACAAAAAAAGGTTGGCTAACCAATAAAAATTTAATGTCTAATGGTTTCAGAGGCTAGAAGGCTTGCTTCCTCCTGTGATTGGTATCTTCTAAATGGTTGAGGGTTATTTGGCTTTCCTAGTATGTGGCAACACACATGGTGGCAACTTCTCCTTTCTCTTCTGAGTTCTGTTGACTTGCAGCTTCTGGCTTTTCCCTGTGCCTTCTTTTTCTATGTCCAATTTCCTTTGCTTATAAGGGCTTCAGCCATATAGGATTAAAGCCTACCTCATTCAGTTTGGGAGCACCTTAACTAATAACAATTTCAAAGGACCGATTTACAAATAAGTTAACATCTACAAAGCCAGCACTTGGGACCTTAATATATCTTTTGTGAAGATCATGATTCAATCCCTAACACAGAAGTAACTTTTCGTAGCTTATTCTATAAGGTCAATATTACCCTAATACCAAAACCTGATAAGAGAATATCAAGAAAAGAAAACTATATTCTCTTATGAACATAGATGAAACAGAAAATCTAACTTAATGGGATTAATGCAGTTATACAAGGCTGGTTCAACATTAAAATATCAGTTAATGCAATCCAATATATGAAGCAAAGAAGAAAAACTTATATGATCATATCAATTGGTAATTGGGCAGAAAAACCATTTTACAAAATCCATACCAATTCATGTTATTAAAAAAAATCAAAACAGAAATACAGTAGAGTTTCCTTAACTTAATTTAAAAATAAAACTACCAAAAACATACAGCTAAAATTATGCACAATGGTGAAAAACATGTTACTTTCCCTTTAGAGCAGGAAAAATGCAAAGATGTTCCTTCTCACCACCCTTATTCAACATTCAATTGGATGTCTTACTGGTGTAATATACATAGTAAAGGAAATAAAACTATATATTTTTGGAAGGAAAAATAAAACTGACTTTGTTCATAGATGAATGAGTGTCTATGCAGAAAATCCCAAGAAATTAACAAAAAATTGCCACTAATAAGTGATTCTACCAATGTTGTGAAAAACAAAGTTAATATATAAAAGTCAATTCTTTCCTATAGACCAGCAATAGACAATTCAAATTTAAAATTAAGAACAGAATATCATGTAAAATAGCATTAAAAATGATATATTTGTGTATAAATCCAACTATGCACAAGATCTTTATTTTTAAAACTATAAAACTGTAGTGTAAAAAAAAATTTAAAACTAAATTCATGGATAGATATTCCATGTTCATGGAGCAAAAGACTCAATAATGTTAAGATGTCAATTTTTAACAAATTATGTATAGATTCAATGCAATTCCAATCAAAATCTCAAAAAGCTATTGTGTGGACATCAGTAAACTGATTCTAAAATTTGGGAAAGAAAAAAGACCCAGAATAATCAATGCAGTACTCAAGAAACCTGAAGGACTGACACAATCTAGCTTCAAGACTTGCTATAAAATAACTTTAATCAAGACAACATGGTATTGTAAAAGAATAGACATATATAGATAAATAGAAAATAATAGAGCCCAGAAACAGACTCACACAAATATTGTCAACTTATCCTCGAAAAAAGAAAAAAAAAATCAATTCAATGGAGAAAGTCCTTTTCAACAAATAATATTGAATCAATTGGATATAAATATGCAAAAAAAAAAAAATAATATCGATGCAGATTTTACACATGTCACCAAAATTTGCCATTAGGGAATTGTACGTTAAAATGAGATGCTACTACACATCCAATAGAATGGTTAAATTACAAAAAACTGACAATACCAAATGCTGGTAATCATGCAGAGCAATAAGAACTGTCATTCATTGCCAATGGGAACATAAAATGGTACAACTACTTTGGAAGATATTTTGGTAGTTTCATACAAAGCTAAAATTAGTCTTAACATATGATCCAGTAATTGTGTTCTTAGGTATTTACCCAATTGAACTTTATTGAGACAATAGCAGCATTATTCATAATGTGCCAAAACTGGGAGCAACCAAGATGTCCTGCAATAGAGATTAGATAAAAAGTTGTACATTCCTCCAAGGGAATATCATCCAACAATAAAAAAAAATGAACTACTAAACCATAAAAATACAAAGAAGAACTTTAATTTCATATTTATAAGTGAAAAGTTCCAGTGAAAAGGCAGATTTTAACAAAACAATTTACTTGTATTATAAATATGTGAAACAACTTCATTGAAGGGAATGGGGAAAAGTTTCTGCCTTAAGTTACTTTGGTTAAGAATGGAATCTATTAGACCAAAAGAAATAGGAACTTCTTACAAGTTTGGTACTCTAATCAATGAAATTAGTTTCCATGGGGGTACTGTTTAATAATTGTGATACTGCTATACATGTATACTGAAATTGAACACAGATGTAAATTGATGGTGGATGGTGGGAGCCAAGTGTCTCACTGTTGGATTGGAAATTTACAGATGAGTAAGAAGAGGGAACTAGAATTATCCATGTGGTATTGGATTAGAATAGAAGAAATCAGTATGAACTTATGTTTAGTTTATTACAGATAGATATTATGAAGTGGTTTGAATAGTATGCCCTCAAATTCATGTTCATCAAGAATCTCAGAATGTGACCTTATTTGGAAATAGGATTTTTGCAGATGTGATTAATTTATATGAGATCATACTGGTTTAATTCCGTCCTAAATCCAATAGCGGGTGTACTCAAAAAAAGAGGAGAGAGCACTGAAAGATACAGAGAAGGTCATGTGACAATGGAGGGAGAGATTGGTGTCATGAAACTAAAAGCCTAGGAATACTAACATTGCAGAGAGCCACCAGAAACTAGGAAAAGTCAAAGAAGGTGTGTGGTTTGAAGCTGTATGTACCCCAGAAAAGAATGTTCTTAAATCTAATACATTCTTGTGGGTGTAAATCTGTATTAAGTAGGAACTTTTGATGAGGTTATTTCAGTTAGGGTGTAACCCACCTCAATCTGGATGGCCTTAATCCTATCACTGGCATCATTTATAAGAGAATGAAATCAGACATGCAGAGAGAGAAATCCACAAAAGGGAAGAAGCTGAAGGGAGAGACCAGGAGATGACACCATGTGCCTTGTCATGTGACAAGTCTAGGACTCTGGGGATCACTGGCAGCCAGCCCCAGAATGCAAGTCTTCAGGGAGAAAGCATCATCTTGATGATGCCTTGATATGGACTTTCTTTTAGCCCCCAAACCATAAGCAAATCAACTGCCATTGTTTAAGGCCCCACTTCATTGGTATTTGTTTGAGCAGCACAGGAGACTAAAACAGATTCTTCACTAGAGCCTTCAGAGGAGACATTGCCCTCTTGACAGCTTCATTTCAGACCACTGGCTTCTAGAACTGTTAGAGAAAACACTTCTGATGTTTCAAGCAGCCCAGTATTTGGCAATTTGTAACAAAAGCCCTGGGTATCTAGTACAGATGATGACTATATAAATATTTACAACTATGTGTGTGTACACAGGTTAGTATATATACACACAGATTTCCTTGCTCTTTCAGCTGAGAGGACCTAAAAGAAATGACATCCCAATAAAAACAATCACTTCTAGTATCCAGAACTTGGTTTCTAATCCCATTCGCCAATACAAGAAACTAAGCTCCTCTGAGAAGTGGCTGGTCTTGAGACTGAAACAGGAAATATTCAAGATGAGCTTGGAGTATCTTATAGTGCTATAGAGTGAGAAAGTGCTCAACACACAGACTTACACATACACCTTGATTGGGGTAAGTGAAAAGGAAACAAGATTAAATTGAAAGAACTCCCAAAGGCTAAAGCTGAAACAGTTTGAGCAATAAAATAAAGAAATATTGGATTATCAAAAGGATACCACAAATATTCATGAGCCCATATTGATATAAATAAATTATTAAACGAATTAATAAATGGAGGTGGGAAGACAAATCTCCAGTGCTGAAGAATTCCAAATACTCTATGTAGATGTGACATACTCAAGGATGGAGACCATAACTCCCCAGTTCATAAGTATGAGCTGATTGTAGTGAATTCCTTCCAATGAGTAGAGTATGGAAAGGGAGAGAAAGAAAGTAACTTTATAGTACAGAAACTTGATAGACACTACCTTAACTCAGTGATCAAGATCAATATCAACAGTCACAAATCACATTGATCATATTTCTTATTTATATGATATGGGGAATATGGCACAGTACATCTGATTTTCCTTCCCCAAACCCATAAGCCCAGTATAATCAAAAGGAAAACATCAGATAAATTCCAATAGGAAGTCAGACTACAAAATATCTGACCATTACTTTTCAAAACTGTCATAGCCATTAAAAATAAGAAGTCTGAAGAGCTATCACATCCAAGAGGAGACTTAGGAGACATGACAATTAAATGCAATGTGGTATCCTGGAAGTGATCCTAAAACAGAAAAAGGATATTAGATAAAAAGCTAGGAAATATGAAAAACTATGAACTTTACTCAATAATAATGTATTAATATTGGTTCATTAATTATAAACTTGGTACAGAATATATGGGAACTATCTATTACCTTCTCAATATTTTGTAAATATAAAATTTACTAAAAATAAACTATTTAAAATATATAAAGATTTTCTAATGGCTAAGGACTTCACAAATAAGAGAAAAGACTGAATTCACACTTAAAATGAGAGTTTATGATTTACTAGACTTTTAATTTAAGGAAAAAACTTATATAATTACATATACATATATTCATATCAAGTATTATATATATTTGTATAAATAACTATATACATATGCAGGTAAATAGTCTAAGGTCTGTTTGATGGGGGAAGGTTTCAGCTAAATTAATATGCTATTGCAGTAAATTAGTAGGTATATTGAAAAAGGAAGTATAAAGTGCTTTGTGAGTAAACAGAAGGGGCATTTGACTCCATTTGGATGGGGAGCAAGGATTAAGATATCAATGGTAAAATCTGACCACAGCCTGACTAGAAGTTCCTCAGACAGAAGCAAGATAGAAAGATAAAGAGACAGAGTTAATATAAGAGTTAAGTTTGATTGAAGAACATGGAAGAACTTTCTGTTTGATTACTTCTTTACTTTCTGTGCATAAGACTACAAATCATGAGGCGACTTTAAAACTGTAAGTCCCAGAGTAGGAGTAGGGAGTAGCAAGATGCATTTGTCCTCCAGAAGCAGCAGTAAGACTCTGGAAGGCTTACCAGGGATAGGGGAAGCCTCAGGGCCATGGGGCAATTGGAGTGAGCAGTCAGTGAAGGGCGTCTCAGCCAGGCATTGGGAAAGCAGAGGGCTATGGCAGGATTGCACAGGTGGCCAGTGAGGAGGTCCTCAGCTGGGCATCAACAGAGTGGCAGGGTCACAGGGCAATTGGCACAGGCATCCAGCATGGAGGGGTCTAGCTGTATGCTGGAAGCCTGAGAAGAAAACCTACTTTTTCCCCTCATTCTTCTTCTGGGTACACAGGGAACAGTGAGGCCATGGGGCAATAGGTGAGTATGGGTGGTCAGTGAGGTGTAGCCTAGCCAGATGCCAGTGGCCTGAGAGAAAGCCCTTTCTTCTTTCTTTCTTTCTCCTCTTCCTTTCCCTGTTTTTCCATTTTTTTTCTTTTCCTTTTATTTCTTTTCTTCATTTAATTTTTTTCAGCTAAACACAGGCAATCCTAAAGATTTAGAATAAATAAACCAACTGTCAAAGAAGAGCCTTAACACAAAGCCAAATGAAAATAAAACCCTAGACAAGAGAGAGAAACTGGTCAACAGAATAAACCCATCAAAATAAACAGATGCCTAGACATCAGCAAAAAAAAATTACAAGCCATCTTAAGTTATGGTCCAGTCAAAGGAAAAGCTCAAAAGCTAGAGGAGATGTAGAATTTGGAACAACTAATAAAGATGTTCACACAAACCTTCTAAATCATTTCAAGGAGGTGAAGGAAGAGATAAAGGATATTAAGAAGTCACAGGGTGAGCATATAGAAGAAATTTTGACATACATTAAAAAGTAACAGATCTATGGTAATGAAAAGCACAATAGAATAAATTTAAGATGCATTAGAAGATGCATACAACAGCAGATTTGAACAGGCATGTGTTTGATTTTGAAGATAGGATATCCAAAATCAAACAGATAGAGAAAAAAGTGGGGGAAAGAATGAGCAGATACTCAAGGAATTGAATGACAGCATGAAATGCACATATATATTATAGATATCCTAGAGGGAGAAGAGAAGGGAAAAGTGGCAGAAGGAGTGTTTTAGGAAATAATGACTGAAAATTTCCCAACTCTTGAGAGACATGGATGTATAAATCCAGGAAGCACAGCATACTCTAAACAGAATAAATCCTAACATACCTACTCCCAGACACTTATTAATCAGATTGCCAAACACCAAAGATAAAGAGAATCCTGAAAGCAGCAAGAGAAAAGGGATCCATCATATATAAGTGGTGCTCCATAAAATTCAGTGCTGATTTCTCAACTGAAACCATGGAAGTGAGAAGTCAATGGTATGACATAGTTAAGGTGCTGAAAGAGAAAATTTGTCAGCCAAGAATTCTGTATCCAGCAAAACTGTCCTTCAAAAATGAGGGAGAGATTAAAATATTCACAGATTAACAGAAATTGAGAGAATTTCTCAACAACATTTCTGCCTTTCAGAAATACTAAAGGGAGTCCTGTAGATTGAAAGGAAAACATAAGAAAGAGAGGTTTGGAGGAGAGTGTTAAAAGGAAGATTATTAGTAAGGGTAATTAAAAGGGTAAAAAGAGAAAAAAGATAAAATATGACATATATAAGGCTTAAGATAAAATGGTTGAAGTAAGTACACTTTTAGAGTACTAACATTGCATGTTAATGGATTAAACTCCTCAATTAAGAGACATAGATTGGCAGAATGAATAAAAATATATGATCTATCTATTTGCTTTCTAGAAGAGACTCACCTTTGACCTAAGGACACAATAGGTTGCAAGTGAAAGATTGGAAAACAATTTTCCATGCAAACAGTAAACAAAAAAAGAGCAGGGGTAGCTATATTAATATCACATGAAATAGGCTTTAAATGCAAAACTATTGTAAGAGACAAATGACACTATATATTAATAAAAGGGACAATTTACTGAGAAGAAACACAAATCATAAATATTTATGCATTTAACCAGAATGTCCTGAAATACATGAGGCAAACACTGGCAAAACTGAGGTAGAGAAAAAGAAACCTATACAATCATAGCGGAGGACTTCAATACACCACTCTCAGCAATAGAACATCTAGACAGAGGATCAATAAAGAAACAGAGATCTTGAACTAGATCTAACAGACATATTCAGGACATTGTACCACAAAACATCAGGATATATATTCTTCCTGAGTGCTCATGGATCATTCTCCAGGAGAGACCACATGTTAGGTCATAGAAAAAGTTTCAATGAATTCAGAAAGAGTAAAATCACAGAAAGCTCTTTCCCTGACCACAATGGAAAGAAGCTGGAAATCAATAATGGGCAGAGACTTTGAAAATTAACAATTATATGGATGCTAAACAACACATCCTTAAATAATCATTGGGTTAAGGAAGAGAAATAAGTAGCTATATCTAGGTGAATGAAAATGAGGACACAATATATCAAAATTTATGGGATGCAGAGAAGAGAGTGCTGATAAGGAAATTTATAGCCCTAAAAGTCTACATTAAAAAAAGTGTGAAAACTGAAGACCTAACTGCACATCTGGAGGAGCTAGAAAAAGAACAATAAACTATTCCCAAAACAGATGTTTAATAAAATTGGCAAGCCCTTATTTAGACTGACAAAGAAAATAAGAGAGAAGATGCAAATGAATAAAATCAGAAACAAAAAAGGGAACATCACCATTGATCCCACAGAAATAAAAAGGATGGTAAGAGGACACTCTGAAAAATTTTATGTCAACAAGTTGGATAACTTAGATGAAATGGATGAATTTCTAGAAACACATGAACCTACATTGATGAAAGAAGAAATAGAATCTCAAGATACCAATTACAAATAATGAGATTGAATCAGTCCTTAAAAACCTCCCAACAAAGAAAAGCCCAGGACCAGATGGCATGACAGATGAATTTTATCAATTATTCTGGAAAGAACTAATACCAATCCTACTTAAACTCCTCCCAAAAATTGAAGAGAAGTGAACATTACCTTATTCATTCTATGAAGCCAACATCACCCTGATACCAAAGTCAAATAAAGATGTTGCAAGAAAAGAAAATTACACGTCAATCCTTCTAATGAACTTAGGTGCAAAAATACTCAATAAAATACTTGCAAATCAAACCCAACAGCACATTAAATGAATTATACACCATGATTGATTAGATTTTATCAAAGGTATGCAATGATGGCTCAACATATGAAAATCAATTGATGTAATAAACCACATTAAAAGTTTGAAGGAGAAAAATTACATGATCATCTCTATTGACACAGAAGAGTCATTGGACAAATTACCACATCTTTCTTGATAAAAACATTTCACAAAGTAGGAATAGAAATAGATTTCCTCAGCATGATAAAGTGCATATATGAAAATCCCACAGCTAACTCCATGGTGAAAAGCTAAAGGCTTTCCCTCTCAGATCCAGAGCAAGGCAAGAATGTCCACTGTCAAAACTCTTATTCAACATTGTGTTAGAAGTTCTTGCTAGAGCAGTTAAGTAAGAAAAAGAAATAAAAAGTATCCAAATTGAAAAGGAAAAAGTAAAATTTTCACTATTTTCAGGGAATATGATCCTATTTATAGTCTTGAAAAATCTACAACGAAGCTATTAGAGACAATAAATAAGTTCAGCAAAGTGGTAGGATATAAGAGCAACATGTAAAAATCAGTAGTGCCTCTATGCACTAGGAATGAGCAATCTGAAGAGGAAGAAAGCATTTCCATTCCAATAGCAACTAAATGAATCAAATACCAAGGAATAAATTTAACAAAGACTGTAAAGAACTTTTGAACAGAAAACTACACAACATTGCTAAAAGACGTAAAAAAAAAAAAGACCTAAATAAATGGAAGGACATTCCATGATCATGGATTGGAAGATTAAATACCATTAAGATGTCAATTCTACCCAAGTTGATGTACAGATACAATGCATTCACAATAAAAATTCCAACAGCATTTTTTGCAGAAATGAAAAAGTCAATTATCAAATTTATTTGGAAGTGGGAGGGACCCCAAATAGTCAAAAACATCTTGAAATAGAAGAATGAAGTTGGAGGACTCACACTACCTGACTTTAAAGCATATTACAGGGAAACAGATGTGGCTCAAGTGATTGGGCTCCTGACTACCATACAGAAGGTTCAGGGTTCGATTCCCAGGGTCTCCTGGTGAAAGGCAAGCTGCCCCAAGCAGTGAGCTGGCCCAAGCAGAGAGCTGGCCCACATGGAGTGCTGGCCTGTGCAGAGTGCTGGCCCATCCAGGAGTGCTTGTCCATGTAGGAGTGCTGGCCCGCATGGAGAGCTTGTGCAACAAGATTATGCAACAAAAAAAGACACAGAGGAGAGACAATAAGAGACACAGCAGACCAGGGAGCTGAGGTGGCGCAAGAGATTGAGCATCTCTCTCCTACTCCAGAATGTCCCAGGATCTGTTCCCAGTGTTGCTTAGAGAGAAAACAAGCAGACACAGAAGAACACACAAAGAGCAGACAGAGAGCACAAAACAATGAGGGGGAGGGGATAAATAAATAAATCTTTTTTAAAAATAAAAAGCATGTTACAAAGCTACAGTGGTCAAACCTGCATGATATCAGCAAAAGGATAGACATAGTGACCAATGGAACCAAATTGAGAGTTCATAAATAGACCTGCACTTTTATAGCCAACTGATATTTGACAAGGCCATGAAGTACACATAACTGGGACAGAATAGTTTCATCAACAAATGGTACATGGAGAACTGAATATCCATATCCAAAATAATGAAAGAGGATTCCTATCTCACATTCTATACAAAAATTAACTCAAGATGGATCAAAGACCTAAATATAAGAGGCTGGAATATAAAATTCCTAGAACATAACATAGAGAAGCATCTATGAGATCTTGTGTTAGGCAGTGGTTTCATAAACTTTATACACAAACGATGAAAGAAAAAAAAATATATAAATGAGACTTCCTCAAAATTAAAAACTTTTGTGCTTCAAAAGAATTTGTCAAGAAAGTGTAAAGGCAGCCTTTTCCATGGGAGAAAATGTTTGGAAACCATATATCTGATAAGGGTATAATATTCAGCATATATAAAGAAATCCTACAACTCAATATTAAAAAGACAAACAACCCAATTAAAAATTTTGCAAAAAACTTGAGCAGACTCTTTCACACACAAGAAATACAAATGGCTAAAAAGCACATGAAAAGGTGCTGAACAGCACTAGCTATTGGGGAAATGCAAATCAAATCTACAATGAGATATTATTTCACAGCAGTAGATTGCTATTATAAAAAACCAAAACAGAAAACTACAAGTGTTAGAGAGGATGTAGAGAAATAGGAAACCTCATTTGCTGCCGGTGGGAATGTAAAATGGTACAGCCACTGTGGAGGACAATTTAGCAGTTCCTCAGGAAGCTAAGTATAAAATTACCATATGATCTGGCAATCTTGCTACTAGATATATACACAGAAGAATTTAAAGCATCAACATAAACAGATATATGTACACCAATGTTCATAGTGGCATTATTCACAATTTCCAAAAATTGGAAGCAACCCAAGTGTCCATCAACAGATGAATGGATAAACAAAATGTGGAATATACATACAATGGAATATTATTCAGCTTTAAGAATTAGTGAAGTATTGACATGTATGGCAACATGGATGAACCTTGTATTAGTCAGCCAAAGGGATGCTAATGCGAAATATCAAAAACTGGTTGATCTTTATAAAGGGTATTTATTTGGTGTAGAAGTCCACAGTTACCAGGCCATAAAGCATAAGTTTCTTCCCTCACCAAAGTCCATTGCCATGTGTTGGAGCAAGACAGCTGCCAATGTTTGCCAGGGTTCAGGCTTCTTGGGTTCCTCTCTTCCCGGGGCTGCATTTCTCTCTCCAGGCTTAGCTCCTCTGTTTCCTCCACAAGGTCAGCTGTAGACTATCAGGCGAACAGCTCGCTTCTCTTCTCCTGGGGCCTTCTCTCCAACATCAAAACTGCTTCTCAAAAACTGCTCCCTCTGTTCTTTGCCTTGCCTTTTATATTTGATTCAAATTGCCAAATGGCTACAAACCTCAAGGACCTTTAGGGAATGAAATAAGCCAGACACAAAAGACAAATATCGCATGATCTCACTGATATGATCTAAAGATAATGAGCAGACTCATGGACGTAGAACCTGGAAGATAGTTTACCAGGAGATTGAATGAGAGTAGAAAAAGTTGAGCTGATGCTTAATTTGTACATAATTCATAATTAGGTTGACTGTAATAATTTTGAAATGGACGGAGGTGAGTGTGGCACAGCAATATAATGTAATTAACAGCGCTGAAGTGTGTGTGTGAGCGTGATTGAAAGGGGAAGTTTTGGATTTTACATGTTGCTAGAAGGAAATCTGGTAGATAAAACAGGGGTCTATATAACATTTTGAACTCTGGGGTGGATTGTGGTTAAAAATACAAATATAAGAAATTTCTTTCAAGAACTATAACAAAGCTACATCAGTAGTACAAGGTGTTGATTGGGAGGTAGAATATGGGGAAAATGCACCTAAATCATACTTCTATGAGATATAAATATATTCTTGTTGTTATAGTTATTTGTTCTGGTAGATAGTGGTCACACAGTAGCTAGCAAAATATTAAACTTCCATCCTGGGGAAGTCCTGCTACTTTCTCAAATAAGATATCAAAAATTTCTGGGATATATAAGTCTTGCCTAATAAACAAAAACAGGCCAATATGCCAAGTCCTTGATCTTGTTGCTTGCTCTTAGGAGCCTTATTCTTGTAATAATGAAACTAAGCTTAATTATAATTAATGCCTAGGAGTTACCTCCTGAAAACCTCCTTGTTACTCAAAGTTGGCCTCTCTCTAGGCCAAATTCTGCAAATAAACTCACTACCTTCTCCCCCAATGTGAGGCATGACTCCCGGGGGTGAGCCTCCCTGGCACCGAGGGATTATTACCAAGTGTTAATCAGAGATGCATTTGGAAAATGACCTTGACCAAAAGAGGGAATATTAAATAAAACATTTTTTTTTTATGGCTAAGAGATTTTAAAGTGAATAGGGAGGTCATTCTGGAGGTTACACTTAATCAGGTCTCGGGCAGATTTCACAAATTGCCATAGTGAACAAATCCTCAAACAAAAATGTTCCTGAGGGCCCTAGGGACGTCTGGACACCATAGGCAAGCCACACAGCCTCATAAAATCAACACCCCCTCAGCAGACCTGTTTAGGAATATATGAAAATCTATTTCCCCAATTAAATATAGTTACATGCTTTTATAATTCCCCTAATGATGATTCTTTGACTCCTTTTATTTGAACCTGTAATTTTCAATATACCGGTTAAATGTATTTCTCAGAGACTTAAATCTTCGGATTGGTCATATGCCATTTGAACCCTGAATCCCAGCAGAGGTGCAGCCAACTCCTACTCCCTAGTTCTTTGGGCTTGCTCTGGAAAACTGAAAAAATGATTATGGTGGACAAGTCCCATTCCCAAAAACAAGGAGTTTCTTCAACTGCAGCAAAATAATTCATTTCCTCTGCCTCATAATATTTAAGTCCCCTCTTCTACTGAAGCAGTCAGGGTGGACATCATCCCAATCAAGCAGATGCCCACTGTATTCTGTGGATCATCCATATGAAAAATAATGTCACTCAAGATTCAGGTATTGAGATAGATATGAAGATAGGCCATGCTTATCTAAAACTGAAGGACAGTAAAGAGGAAGTTAGTAGTTAACATTAAGTAGAAGGAGGAGGCTAAAGGGAGAAAGAGTTGGGCTTAAGCTTCAGGGGAGACAGACTTTATAGTAGGATGGCGGAGTAATATCTAGAAGTGTCAAGAGAACACCAGAGGAATATTCAAATGCTCCCCTAGCCTAAAATACATAATATTTGGAAAAATGTATAATTCTCCTCACTCCAGAGGAAGTGATGTATCCCAGGGAAACCAGGGAGTCTGAGAGAATATTTTGTGAATGAAGCAGGGAGAGGGGTACAATGTGTGTATTTGAGTGTGCTTTTTTCCTTCTTCCTTTTCTTCCTTTCTTCCTTCCTGCCTTCCTGCTTTCCTGCCACTCTGCCTTCCTGCATTCCTCTTTTTTTCTATCAATCTGTCACTCTATCTAGCTACTTTAGATATCTACCTATAGATATACCTATCTGTATTTCAAATAAATATTAAATTTATTTGCATGTAATATATTTTTTAAATTGTTATATAATGTACTTTCTAAAATGCTAGGTACATAATACCCCAGAAAGATAATAAGAAATCTGGAGAAACATTGCATTTTGTGTTTATCCTTAACACATTGTCTTATTTCATGGAGTCAAATATATACATAAGCCAATTCTGCAATTTTTTCACGTGGTATATATGAAGTTATAATTTTGCTGGATTTATATTGGGATGGAATTATTTACAAAACCCTCTTTTTAAAAGGTGAAAATAGCCATAGGCTTTGTTTCTACAGTGGAAGTTGAATAAAGGAGGTCATTGAAAGCCAACCCAGAGACTTCTTGTCTTCATTTGCCAGGGATGCTATGACATATATCTCACAATGGGCTGACAAACAACAGGAATTTATTGGCTTACAGTTTTAGAAGCTAGAAGTCCAAAATCAATGTTTCAACAAAGCCATGCTTTCTGCAAAGTCTGTTGCATTCTGGTGTTGGCAATCCTCCCTTACTTTTGATCTCCTGTCTTCTCCCACTTCTGGCATCTACTGACTTCTGGCTTCTGCCTACTTGTCCACTCTCCTTTGCTTATAAAGACTTTGGCCATAATGGATTAAGTCCAGACCTCATTCAGTTTGGCCTGGCCACACCTTAACTGATAACATCTTCAAAGGTCCTATTTACAATGGGTTCATACCCACAGGAATGCAGATTAGGACTTGCCCATGTCTTTGTGGGGAACATGATTTAACTCTAACACCCCTCATCAGAAAGTTTTGCTTTTTTCCAATCTTTACCATTATAGATTTAGTATTACTTTTATAGTGATATTAAATTTTAGCAGTAGTGAACGAAGTATATCAGATCAAAAAACAAAACAAAAGATGCTTTAGGCAATTAAGAATTCAATAACTATGTGAATACTTTCAGAGCTGGAAAACCCTTTCTATTCTTATTCTGTCATACTTCATAGAAAAGTTCCCAAGATAATTTAAACTATTACCTTAGTTCTTGACTGGGTAAACTGGCATGTCAACTGGGTTTAAAAATAAATCTTTCATACTGTCCTCAGTGTCTTACATTTCCCTACTTCTTAAGCATTTTGACTTTCCTGGTGCTTAATAATTCTTCAAAGTTAAACCAGCTTGTCTTCATTGATTCCTTTCGCCATCAGATGCTCTTGTTGCCCTCCTGTGCTTTTAGGGTTGTTTCTATGAACCATTATGGCCTGAAGGTGATCAACTTGAAAGGAAGGTGAAATGAATGTTTAAATTTTCCTCTAAATAAAAATGAATCTGTTTTTCCTACTGTGCTGTGCCTGTCTTTTGTTTTCCACTGGGTTTTATGTCTTTCGTTGATCTTTACATCCCTTTTTAAGTTTTTATTTTTTCCCTTTCCTCCTATACATTTTATCCATTCCAGAAAGAATTGTACTGTGATCTGACTGACATGCATAGTTTTCTTTCACTGCAATGCTGAGCCAGGTCAACCATTTATGTTATGTTTGTCTTTTTCAATAGCTTGCAGCCACTGCAGCCCCATTTGATTTGACAACTGCTTTTAGAATTATATCTAGTAGAGAGAAATTTTGCAAAATCTGCCCAGACACTAGACTTTTGAGGACTCCATGTTGTTGAAACCTGTTAAGTCACTCAGAGAGGGTGGGCATGAGGGCATTGCAAGCTCATGCTAAAAAATCAGATAGGTAATTTCTGAACATTTTAAAAATCAGTCCAGAAACTGCCATCATCAGAACAAAGAAAGACTTTCTTTCCAACACATACATATTGGGTTTCCGTTTTTTGTGAGTTAATTTCTTTTTTATGACTGGTACTAATGTTAATTTTAACTAAAATTACTCATATTAAAATTTTAGAGAGAAGAATTCTCGGGAAGAGTCACAGTGTGATATACTCCAAAGTCCATCAATCTTTCAATCTTAGATCTGGTCATTAGTATTGGCAATATTATTGTTATTGTTATAATGAGTTAAGCATCTTCTTACTCTCTATTCTCATTACCAAGTGCTTTGATACATAACACCTCCACTCCTAACATAAATAGGTACCATAAACTCTTGGCTAGCCTTCACCAAACTATATTTTCTTTTCTCATCATTGCTTGACTATTTTTAAAAACCCAGAAAATCTAGAACACTTTTCTTATGTAATTCCACTGATGAAAATCTTTCAGTTATTTTATATTTCCCATCCTACTAAATTTAAAATACCTTGACTTTTAAAATTGTCTCTAAATTGATTTCACCCTACTTATCCAGAGCTATTTAAATATATCTCAAAACATTAATTTTTTCATATCAATTCAATATCCTCCTTGTTCTAGATTTAAATCCCATCATTTCGCATTTATGCATTCATGAATGCTACTCCATCTGTAAGTTTCTCTGCCCTTCCCTCTCTCTACCCAAATCCTGTATTATGTCAAGCCTCCCAGAATTTCTCTATGAAACTCTTCTTCTACTTTAGTTCTTATTGATCTTAACCTCCATGAATGCCGAGTTATAATAATTGAGAAAAAAAAAATAGCAAATATATTGCTGTGTATATTGTGTTTGTGTAGTTTAATGGTTCTTGGATCTACAATTAAGTTTTATGCTTTTTGATGGAATAGCCCAATATGTTATATTTTTGTTCACAGGTTTATCTGTATCTATCCTACAGATCTTGCTGAGCGTGAAACATTTACTAACTACTAATATATTCTACTCATTAAAAATGCTTTTATCTATGTCATCTCAGTTGCTGCTCATAGAATTTTTGTCAGATCACTATGACCAGTCCCATTTTAAGCCAAGACAATAGAATCTCAAGGAGGTTGAGTAATTGCCCCAAAACAAGAGTTGGAAGTTAGCCAATAATTAATCATATTCCAAATAATTCGTTTGCATACCTTGGAGCAACAACAACAACAAAACTGTGACTGGTTTTATGTAGTACTTCATTTTATGCACTTTATACATCTACATAAATTTTATAAAAATTCAAATGTATCAAATCTAAAATATATTATTCCTTTCCTAAAGCAAAATCTGGAACCCTTTTTTCTCTTTGTTTTCTCAAGGGTCTGGCCTAATAAAATGGAATGACACATGTGAAATATTAAAGAAAGACAAGTTTCTCAGTAAGATTTGAACATTTCATATCTTCTGAGCCTCTTATATTTTTACTGGAATTTTAGTCACTGGCATAGGAAGTGGGAATACGCCAAATGGCCACATCTCAGCATCAGCAAACAAACTACCAATGAAAGTTATATAGGAAATTTGAAGAGATGTTCAGCTGACATAGAATTCAATGGGAGCTTGACATTGAACTGAAAAGTATTTTTATCAACTCAACTGCAGGGAGTTGTATAGGAAGAGGTTTTGATTGCCTCCTATTCCCTTAGGGAATGATAAGGATTATCCATTTTTACAATATAAAACTATGAAAGCAGGAGATTTCCAATACCCTGTAACATCTGACTAAATAACATGTACAATAGAGTTTCCAGGAGATAACTGTAAATGCTAAAGGAATACTTAAGTTTGGAAGACATGACCTTAACAGTTTTTCTCAGTTCCTTATTGAGTAATTTTTCCTTGTTTGTACTTTACAGTATGTATTTGAAATGACAGTACTCTGAATTTGTCTATTTCCTCATGGTCTACAAATGCTTTCCCATGCTCTCCCTTTTGTGAGGTAGGTAGCCGTGTTTCTTATATAGCAAAACAGAAAAAAAGGATAATGCAATTTGTTCCATGATCACAGAGAGATATAGCTTAACCCAAGTTGTTTGGTATCCAAATCTCGTACTATTATAGATTTAATTATGTACCCCCCAAATATATGTTCACATCCTAACCCTTGGTTCCATGAATGTTACCCTTTTGGAAATAGGATCTTTGAAGATATGATTACTTAAAATGAGGTCAAACTGGATTATGGGGGTCCTAATCTAATTTGACCAACTACCTTATCAGAAGGGGAGAAATGGACAAAGACAGACATAGAGGGAAGGAGGTCCTGTTATGACAGAGGCAGATATTTAAGTGCTACCACAAGCCCAGGAACACCAAGGATACCAACAAGAGGTAGGGAAGTATCCTCCTCTACAAGTTTCAAAGGGACCATGGATTTGGACTTCTATCCTCCAAACTGTGAAACAATAAATTTCTATTGGTTTAAGCTACCAAATTTGTGGTAGTTTGTTAGAGTGACCCTAGGAAACAATTACTTTCACCTCCTTGAAGGAAATGTTTCTGATGAACCTCTAGCACTAATCTTTGCTCAGGCAGAATTTTATTCCAAATACAATAAAAGACATTTGAGAATTTCATTTACTGAGACCCCAAAACACAAATGTTGCTGAGAACTATCATTGCATCATTATATTAAAGGTGAAAACATTCCTTGAATCTCAATAATTGATCATTCACAAAGAAAACTATGTTAAATCATAGAGAATTGAGGTTGGATGAAAACACTAAAATGTCCAATTAGTGAACGTATGCAGGTTTAAGTGTAGAAAGGCTCAAAATAGAGAGGAAATGCCCTTAATACAGTCAATAAAAATTTACCAAAAGAAAAAGAAAGTATTGGAATATATTAGGCAAAAGAGGAGAATCAGAGCAAATTGCCTTACTTTGACAGGTAAGGAGAAACACTAATAATAGTCAGCAATAAAGCTTTTAATATTGGAAGAAACCTGTTACCTGGAGCATGGAATGTGAACCAAGTTGAAATGAGAAAATATCTCCTGGAAAAATTGAAAGAATTCAAATCAGGACATCCTCATGCCATGTGCCCTCAGGGTAATTAAGGAAATGTCAGATGTCATTGATGAACCATTTGCCATTATCTTGAGGAAATCGTGCAGGACAAGGAGTCCCTGAAGACCTGAGAAAGGAAAATGTTGTGTCCATCTTTATTTTTCTTTAATGACCTTGTTACATGCTGGTCAGCTGAAAATGCACTCTAGAATAAGTCATTAATCGCAAGGAATTACCTTTAAATCTTCCTATAAAATCACATATAATATGTTTAACTTAAGATAAGTGCAGGGGAAAAAAGTAAAAACAATTAATATAATTTATTCCATAAGAGAATGATTTATAAAGTAAATGTTTTCAAAAGTAATTTTTGAAAACAACTTATTGAGAGATACATATCTACAAGAAGCATTCTGGCTTTAAAATAAGTTGAAACTTTGATATAAAATATATGAAATACATGAAAAGTTTTTATAAGTTGATTAACAAGCAGACATTTCTTACCACATGGAAAACATTTTACAAACATTTAAAATAACAGCTGTTTAAGCTATTAATCATGCTAACTACAAAACAACTTCAAATAACAAGAAAATACAAATAAACTGAGAAAATTTCTGATCCTAATTGCTGTGATACTTAAACACATTAAAGCTGCTCAAGAAAACTAAATACATTTATATACAGACAATTAAGGCGATCATGATCTGTGACGTCCGACAGTATCTCTCTATGTATGTGTTGGCATAGGTACATACAAATAATAGTAGATTTAGTACTCATGATGTTTTGGACCTGTGTGAACTGCATACAAAGCCAATACGTTTATTTTGGGGGTGTGCCTTGTGCCCCATTGTTCAGGGAATGTCAGATGTCATTGATGAACCTTTTGCCATTATCTTGAGGAAATCATGCAGATATAACTGCCACTCCAAGGCTTAGAGATGGTGGAGCCTGTGCTCTAGCATTCAAGGAGAGCCTGGCCACCACTCCAGTGCTCAGAGATGGTGGGGCATATATACTAGTTTTCATGGAGACACTGACCACCATGCAAATTTTTAGAAAGGGTTGAGCCTATGTCCCTGCATTCCTTGAGAGAATGGCCACCATTGCAAAGTTTGGAGAGGGTAGAGACTTCATGCCAGTTCTGTGGAGAGCATAGCCATGGCACAAGCACTTGGAGGGATGGGGATGCTGCTCCATCAGCCAAAGAGGACAAAACATGGACCCTTAGATGACTTACAGACCTTGGAATGTAATGAAGTTTACCCTGATGAGTTTTTGGAACTGTATGAGAACAATTATCCCTGTTTTCCTTTCAATTTATCCCTTCTGAGATGGGAATGTTTATCTGTCTGTTCCTCCTTTGTTTATTGAAAATAGATAATCTATTTTCTAGGTTTCACACATCTGCAGAAGGCAGAGAGGAATTGTGCTCCAGAACAAATCAAAATATTTTGATGGGACTTTGTACTCAGCATTGTTACTGAAATGACTTAAGGTTTTGGGATGTTGCAATGGAATGAATGTATTTTGCATGTGGGAAGAACATGCCTTTTTGAGGTTCAGAGGGCAGACTGGTAGTTTGGAGCTATATACTCCAGAAAAAAACATGTTCTTAAACTTTACTCATTCCTGTGGGTGTGAACCCAATATAAATAGGACCTTTTGATGAAGTTATTTCAGTTAAGGTCTGTCCCATCTGACTCAAGATGACACTTAATCCTATTACTGAAGGCCTTATAGGTAAAGAAGAGAAGGGAGAAAGACAGAGGGAGCAGCCAGAAGCTAGAATTCAATGGAACTGAGAAGCCAAAAGAGGCTGCCATATGCATTGCCATGTGACAGAAAAGCCAAGGGCTGAGGGTCCCTGGCAGCCAACTCCAGAATGCCACAGTCTTCTGGGAGAAAGTATTGCCTTTATGACACCTTGAGTTTGGATTTCTCCTAGCCTCAAAACCATGAGCCAGTAAGTTTCCTTTGTTTAAGCCAATTCATTGCATGATATTTTCTTCAGCAGCCAGGTAATTGAAAGATCACTGAAATTCAAAAGTGGTTGTCAGGAGGTAGACATCACCATAGGTTGGTATATTGAGTAAAGTCAGACCAGAAGCATTCTTTATGCTTGTTCACGCAATAAAAATAGACAGATGATTTGGATAAAGTAATTGCCAATATGCTCACCCAATTCAAGGGTAATAATGTTATGTTAGGTAGCTAATATTGTTAAATGTAAACAGAAAACCTATATCACCTTTAAGAATTAGTAAAATGTCCAAAAAATAAAATAAAATCCAATAGGGATAAATGCTAGGTCACACGTTTATAAATAGTATATAATATTGTCTAGAGAAGGACTGGCTGAACAAATGTCAAGAATAAAAGTAGGAAGTATCAAAATTGATCTCAAATTACATCCAATGTAATAATTTTTTCAACTTAGAAATAAAAGATTCCGAAAAGCACAAAGAATAATAGATATAATGGTATAATTTGACTAAGGATTAATGAATTCAAATAATGTTACTTTTGATTTACTTTTAATAATTTTAAAAATTAGCTGATAAGTTTGGAGTCAATTTGTACACATCCCAGTCCCAATTCTTTTACACTCCTTCCCTCCTTCCTCACCATGTCTCACTATGGTGAGTATGGTTTGTGAAATCTACATTTTGTACAATTTTAAAACTTCTCAAAACAATTTATAATAGTATCTTTTTAAACTATTTTTTTTAATTTTTAAAAGATACTTAGGTTACATAAATGTTACACAAAAACTATAGGGATTCCCAGAGCCTACAGTGGCCATGGCCTCCACATCAATGTAATTTCTTCCATCACTAGAATCACAAAAAGTCTGTAGTGGAATACCAGTAAGTCCACTCTAGTCTATGGTTCATTCCCCAATTTTGAGGATTCTGGGAAGGTGATGTCCACTCCATCTCTAATTGAGAGGGGACTTTGATCCCATACACCCAATGGATGGGACTCACTTGCTTGTAGTTTTAGGTTCTCTCATTTCCTTGGTATGGTGGTTGTCAATCCTTACCTCCTTGTTAGTTGTCCTGGGTGAGTCCAATGAAGAGGAGAGTAGGTGTTGCAACTCCGCTGAAGCTCAAGACCCAGTCAGCATGTGGACATCCCAAAGAATCCAGTCTCTTGGACATACACCTACAAACTCCAGCACCAAATATGTTTAAATAGAAGGGACAGATGAGCCATGTATAGGAAAGCCATAGCTGGGTCCAAATCTGTCACTCTCAGGAGCACAAACTCCAAAGTAGGGCCCACTGGCAAGGCACCAAACTGTAGAGTTATCAGCCCTGACCATAGGACCTGAGTGTTTCCAGAGCCCTCAGAAGCCCCACTATTTGGGGTAGTATCCACTTTGGAAGTCTATGAGATTCTGCTGAGATGTGCATTAGCATTACCTCTGAGATGAACTCTGGACTCACTTTGAAGTCTCTTAGCCATATAAACTCATTTGTCTTTACCTTTTCCCCCTTTTATTCAAGGTCTTTTTCCAGTTTCATTGCTAGTTGTTGCTTGGTAGTAAACCCTTGGTGCCAGGGAGGCTTATTCTTGGGAGTCATGCCCCAAGCTGAGGGTAGATAATGCATATATATGCTGAATTTGGCTTATAGAGAGGCCACAATTGAGCAACAAGAAGGCTATCAGCAGGCAACTCTTAGGCACCCCACAGCACTAGTCTAAGTTTCAATTTCAAAAGCAAAGGCTTACAAGCATAGTCATCAATATGAAGGGACCATCAATAGAGCATCCTCTTTTGCCAGTCATTGCCTCTGCATTGGGGACAGTTGCTGCTCCATTAGAGAATATGGTAAAGTTCTCCAGGATGGGAATTCAATATTCTCTTGGTTATTGTGTAAATCTCCACCCATTGTGACAATGCCCCATGAACATTTGAACACAGTTATATACTTTATATGTACGTTCAGGTGAACTTCCTCCCATGTATCCCCCATCACTGACACCCCACACCAATGATACTCCACTGCACCTGTTGTAATACTTCTGTGATCCAATGCTTCTTTAAAAATGAAGCCAATAAAATAGCCAAATACAATAAGAAAACAAAATAATAATGATAGGTTTAAGTATAAACAATAAAATATATAAAAATTTAAACAAAGTAAAAACAAAATAAAATTAAAAGATTGGGATATGAAAAATAGAGAAAAATATTTTAAAAATATTTTGACATTTTCCCTTTCATCACTGTAATATCTGTTGTCCTGTATGTACAGTGACATTTTCTTCCATTTATTCTCCAGTGTCTTATTTTTTTCTTTTGTTTTAAAAGAAATTTTAGGTCACAGTAAAGTCACATTCAGAATACAGGGTACTACACACATTCAGAATACAGGGTACTCCCATATACCCAACATCCTCCCCCTTTCCCCCTTCCCATATTAATACCTTTTTATATGTGGGTGGTACATTTGTTACAACTGATATACAAATAGTGAAACATAGCTACTAACCACGGCCAATGGTTTATATTATGGTTTAAATTTAAGACCATACACTTTTATAAATTTTGATGATATTTAACATGACCTGTGTCCATCATTGTAACATCATGTAGAATACTTCCATTTCCCACTAAATACCCCCTGTTCCATTTATTCTATGACTCCCTCTCTCTCCCCTTGGGGTCCACAGTGACCCCCCCCCCCAGCATCACTCCTTGAATGACAAGATTCAAAGTTACTTGCAAAAACACTGAGGTCTTGACACAATGGTTTGTCCTCCCCTCTTAGTAACAGCCCATGCTCTTGAGAGACTCCTACACCTGTGTTTATGAACATTTCTCGCATTGGGTAGGCCCTCTTTTCACTTTCTTGACAAACTCCTTTAAGGTGCAAAAGTTTTTAATTTTGAAGAAGTCTCATTTATCTATTTTTTATTTCACTGCTCATGCTTTGGGTGTGAAGTTCAGGAAAACATTTTCTATTACAAGGTCCTGTAGATGCTTCCCTACATTATCTTCCAAGGTCTTTATGGTCTTAGCTCTTATATTTAAATCTTTGATCCATCTTGAGTTGATTTTTGTATAAGGTGCTAGATGGTGTTCATCTCTCATTCTTTTGAATATGGATATCCAGTTCTCCAAGCACCATTTGTTGAAGAGGCCATTGTCTCCCAGTTAAATGTGTTTGGTGGCCTTGTCTAATATCAGATGACTGTATATGAGAGGATCTATATCAGAACTTTCAGTTTGGTTCCATTGGTTGGTATGTCTATTCTTGTGCCAATACCATGCAGTTTTGACCACTATAGACTTGTAGTATGTTTTAAAGTCAGGTAATGTGATTTCTCCAATTTCATTTTTCTTTCTCAGTATGTCTTTGGCTATCAGGGCCTCTTGTCCTTCCAAATAAATTTCATAGTTAGTTTTTCCAATTCAGTAAAAAATACTGTGTTGATTTCTATTGGAATTGCATTAAATTTGTAGATCATTTTGGGTAGGACAGACATCTTAATTATGTTTAGTCTTCCCATCCATGAACAGGGAATATTTTTCCAATTATTTAATTATTCTTTGATTTCCTTTAACAGTGTTTTGTAGTTTTCTGTGTATAAGTCATTTACATCTTCAGTTAAATTTATTCCTACATATTTGATTCTTTTAGTTGCTATTGTAAATGGGATTTTTTTCTTGATTTCCTCCTAAGATTTCTCATTATTGGTGTATAGAAAGGCTGCTGGTTTTAGTGCATTGGTCTTATAACCTGCAAATTTACTGAACTCATTTATAAGCTCTAGAAGCTTTGTTGTAGATTTTTCAGGGCTTTCTATGTATAGGATAATACCATCTGCAAATAGTGAAATTTTTACTTCTCCCTTTCCAATTTGGATGCCTTTTATATCTTTTTCTTGCTCAATCCTTGAGCAAGTACTTCTAACCCAATATTAAATAGGAGCAGTGATAGTGGGCATCCTTGTCTTGTTCCTGATCTTAGAGGGAAAGCTTTTAGTATTTCACCATTGTATATGATGTTGGCTGTGGGTTTTTCATATTTATCTGTTATCATGTTGAGGGAGTTTCCTTCTGTTTCTATCCTTTGCCTTTTTTTTTAATCAGGAAAGGGTGCCGTATTTTGTTGAATGTTTTTTCTGCATCTGTAGATTTGATCAT
This sequence comes from Cabassous unicinctus, assembly GCA_029593785.1. Taxonomy (NCBI): domain Eukaryota; kingdom Metazoa; phylum Chordata; class Mammalia; order Cingulata; family Chlamyphoridae; genus Cabassous; species Cabassous unicinctus. The sequence goes on along the minus strand of JAQZBX010001131.1, from coordinate 39,623 downwards.
GTGATTTTTTTTCTGTCGATCTGTTTATATGGTGTATTATGTTGACTGATTTTCTTATGTTGAAACATCCTTGCATACCAGGGATGAAGCCCACTTGGTCACGGTGTATAATTCATTTGATGTGATGTTGAATATGATTAACAAGTATTTTGCTGAGGATTTTAGCATCAAGTTTCATTAGAGAGATTGGTCTGTAATTTTCCTTTCTTGTGACATCTATATTTGGCTTTGGTATTAGGATGAGTATTAGGATCATAGAATGAGGTAGGCAATGTTCCTTCTAATTCTATTTTTTGGAAGAGTTTAAACAGAATTGCTGTTAGTTCTTTCTGGAATGTTTGGTAGAATTCACCTGTGAACCCATCTGGTCCTGGGCTTTTCGTGGGTGGGAGGTTTTTAATGACAAATTCAATCTCCTTACTTGTGATTGGTCTGTTGAGTTAATCAATTTTTTTTCTTTTGTCAATGTGGGTTGCTTGTGTGTTTCTAGGAATTTGTCCCTTTCCTCTAAATTATTGTTCTTGTTGGCATATAATTTTTCAAAGTATCCTCTTATGATATTCTTTATTTCTGTGAGATCAGTGGTGATATCCCCTTCCTTGTTTCTTATTTTGTGTATTTGCATCTTCTCTCTTTTTCCCTTTGATAGTAGAATTTGTCAATTTTATTGATCTTCTTGAAGAACCAGCTTTTGGTTTTGCTTATTTTTCCTAGTGCCTTCTTATTTTCTATTTCATTTATTTCTGCTCTAATCCTTGTTATTTCCTTCTTTCAACTCCATTGTGGTTAGTTTGTTGTTCTTTTTCTAACTCCTCTAGGTGTGTAGTTAGGTTTTTGCTCTTTATTCTTTTTTGATATATGCATTTTATGGCTATGTATTTCCCTCTCAGTATAGCTTTTGCTGCATCCCATAGGTTTTGATATGCTGTGTTGTCATTTTCATCCATTTCAAGTTAGTTACTGATTTCTTTTGTAATTTCTTCCTTGACCTACTGTTTGTCTAAGAGTATGTTGTTTAACTTCCATATCTTTCAGCCTAATCTGGTTCTCTGGCCCTTACTGATTTCCAGCTTCTTTCCATTGTTGTCAGAGAAATTACTTTGTATAATTTCAATCTTTCTGAATTCTTTGAGAGTTGTTCTGTGGCCTAGCATGTGGTCTATCTTGGATAATGATCCATGTGCACTCAAGAAAGTATATCCCGCTGATTTTGGGTGTAGTGTTCTGTATATGTCTATTAGGTCGAGATCCTTTAATGTATTATTCAAAGTCTTTGTTTTTTTATTGATTCTGTCGAGATGTTCTGTCTAATGGTGGCAATGGTGTATCAAAGTCCTCCACTACAATTGTAGAGGCAACTATTTCTCCATTTACCCTTTCCAGTGTTTGCCTCATGTATTTTGAGGTGTCCTGGTTAGGTGCATAAATGTTTATGATTGTTCTTTCTTCTTGATAGATTACCCTTTTTACTAATATATGTAGTGCCCATCTTTTTCTCTTACAATAGTTTTGCATTTAAAGTCTTTTTGTCCAATATTAGTATTGCTATTCCCATCCTTTTTTGGTTGTTGTTTGCTTGTAAAATTATTTTCCAGTCATTCAATTTCAGCTTCCTTGAATCCCTGGGTCTAAGGTGGGTTTTTTGTAGACAGCATATAGATGGATCATATTTCCTTATCCATTCTGCCAATCTGTGTCTCTTGACTAGTGAGTTTAATCCATTAACACTCAGTGTTATTACTGTTAAGGAATTACTTACATTAGCCATATTTTCTTTGGGTTTATGTATGTCATATGTAGTTTTTATTTCTCTTTTTGTTTCAGTTTTTAAAATTTTTTCTTACACTTTCCCCCAACTCTCTCTCTCCTGTTTTTTTCCTTTCATCCTGCAACACTCCCTGTAGTATTTCTTGAAAAGCAGGTTTCTTATTGGCATTCTCTCTTAAATTATGTTTATCTGTGAATATTTTTTAACTATCCATCATTTTTAAATTCCCACTTTGCTGGATAGAGAATTCTTGACTGGAAGTTTTTTTCTTTTAGCACCTTGACTATGTCATACCACTGCCTTTTTGCCTCTATGGTTTCAGATGAGAGATGAGCACTTAATCTTATTGAGTTTTCCTTGTATGTGATGGTTCTCTGTTCTTTTGCTACTTTCAGTATTCTTTCTTTGTCTTGAGCATTGGACAATTTGACAAGTATGTGTCTTGGAGTAGGCATGTTGGTATTTATGCTGTTTGGGGTGTGCTGCACTTTCTGGACATGTACATCCATCTCCCTCAATAGGGTTGGGAAGTTTTCAGCTATTATTTCTTCCAACACTCCTTCTGCTCCCTTTCCCTTCTCTTCTGCCTCTGGGATGCCTATAATGCATATCTCTGTGCATTTTTTATTATCATTCAGATCCCTAAGTTCCTGCTGGATTTTTTCTATCTTTTTATCTATCTGTTCTACTACCTGTTTTATTTCAGATGTACTGTTTTCCACATTGCTAATTCTTTTCTCTGCCAGTTCAAATATGTTTTTCTGTGCTTCCAGTGTATTTTTTATTTCTTAGATTGTGCCTTTCATCACCATCATATCCATTATCTTTTTATGTATGTTTACAATTTCTTCAGTATGTTCCCCCCATGTCTTCTTAATATCCTTAATCACTTCATTAAGTTGGTTCATTTTATTGGTTTGGACAGCTTTGATTAGTTGTTCCATTTTCTGCATCTCCTCCTGGTTTTCAGTTTGTTCATTGGAGTGGGCTATGTCTTCCTGTTTCTTAGTATGATTTATAATTTTTTGTTGGTGTTTAGGCATTTCTTTATCCTGATGGGTTTATTTAGTTGATTAGTTTCTCTCTCTACTCTGGGGTTTTATTTAGTTGCTGTTCTTGTATTTGTGGTAAGTTTTCTTTTTGACACTTTGTTCCTCTTATACTATTTTCTAGCTGTTGTCTATGTTCCCTTGAAAGAAAAAGATTAGGGCCAAAGAAAGAGAAAGAGGTAAGAAGAGAAAAAGGATAATAGTAATAATAATAGTAAAAGGCAGAAGAGGAACTGAATAAGGCCTAGGAAAATGAATAATTAATTCATGTAAGAAGTGCAGAGGAATAAGAATTTTAAAAAATGGTGTACAAACAATGAAATGAAAAACTGAATATTGAAAAATATCTAGAATGAATTAACAGGCCAGAATGATAAGATGAGAGGGAAAGAGAAAAGAAAAGACAATAAGAAGAAAAAGTTTTTTAAAAAAGAAAGAAAATAGAGAATAGAGGAGACAGAAATAAAAACAAGAAAAATTGAAGACTAAACAAAGAGAGGTGGAATGTAAGAACAAGAACAGAAAGCAGAAGATAGGAAGATGAAGGAACAAAAATTATTAGTGTAGGTAGAAAAAAAATGGTATACAAAAAAAGAAGAAACAAAGGGAAGTGGGAAACACAGCAAACAATAAACAAGAGACCAGTATGGTTTTCCCTTGGGCTTTTTATCTCCTTGTCCAATTCCCTCCAGTTCGAAGCCCTGAAGCCTCCTGCTCTGTAGGTTCCCAAAATAGCCCACTCAGGCAGGATCTTTCCCCTTTTCAGCCATTTTTTTGCAAGAGAGCTGTTGAGTGCCCACTTAAACCAATGCCATCTTGCTCTCAACCCTTCAACAACAGGAATTTAAAGACTAAAACACTTGTTTTCTTCTGGGGTTAGTATCTTCTGACTGGCCAGCAATCTTTGGGGTTCCTTGACCTTTCTGTCATGTCGCACCACATGTGGTGCTGTCTTCTTTTTCATCCTGGTTCTGTTTACTTGCAGCTTCTGGCTACTTCCTGTGTCTTCTCTTTCTATGTCTAATTTCCTTTGCTTATAAAAATTTTAGCCATATTGGATTATGTCCCACACTCATTCAGTGTGGGCTCACCTTAACTAATAACCTCTTCAAAGGTCCTATTTACAATTGGTTTCACACCCATAGGACAAAGGGCTGGAAAGTAAGCATACTTTTAGTGGGTGACACAATTCAGTTCCCTAAAATATTTCCCAAAGTTCCTTTTTTATAAGAAATATTGCTATAAACACCTTTAGTTTCTTATGCATGAGTGTAAGAATTTTCTCAACAAAGTATGTCTAGAAGGAAAATTTCTGAGTCCCCAGAGTAACTATATGATTTTTTTACTCATATTAGCAATATATGAAAGATCCTGTTTTTTCACATTCATTTTAATGCTTCATATTTATTCAACTTAGATGTATGTATATAGATATTTTATAAAGGAATTTCTATATAATATGGATTATATAATAATACTTAATTTGTCTTCCCCTTATAACATTAGAATTAATACTGATAGTCATATATCAAGATAGATGTGGAAAATGGGAAATCCAGCAAAGATATAATAGGTGATTAAATTATATTAATAAATAGATTGGATGAGCACAGAGTTGGGATTTTCAGGGTTCTCTATGAAAAAAGAACAGACAGGATATATATAATGTAAATATGAAATTTATTATAGGAAATGGCCCATGTGACTGTGAAGATTGGCAAGTTAGAACTCCTCAAGCAGGCCACAAGGTCAGAGTTCCAATGAATTTTTTCAGTGAATGCCCCAGGAGAAGCTGGAAGACTGAAGTAGTGATGGAAATTCTTCTTTCTAGTTGCTGAAATCCTTAATTCTCTCTTTAAGCCTTTAACTGATTGGATGAGCTGTGTTTCATTGCTGACGGCAGTCTCCTCAGTTGTTTCTAGATTTAGTCAGCCGTAGATCAGTCAATTTACTGATGATTTAAATCCACAAAATACTCTCACAGTAACAATTAAGCCAAAGTGGATACCATAACCTAGTCAAGTTGACACATGAACTTAACAGTTGGGGAAAGGGCTGTTCATGCTGGGAAAAAAAAAAAAAATATATATATATATATATATATATGTATATAAACTAAAAGACATGCTAAGTTATAGGACATGCATTTAGTTCTATCCCTTCATATGTATGAAGAAATAAAACTAACTAAAGACCTGAATTAAAAACAAAAGTGGAGTTTTGCTTTTGCTTAAGATATAGAAAGCTGGAAAGAGCATCTTGTTCCTACCCTGCTTATAAGAAAAAGCCAGATAAATTGCAAAATCATAACATTTTTTAACCAAATACCATTTATCCAGAAAGACAATCCCCTCCCAGGACAGATAAGCATTCACCCACCTGTGGAAAAGTATGTGCATAAGATGTGATGTGCTGGGTGCTATAGGTGCAAGTAAAGAGTCAATTAAAGTTTCTAACAAATAAATGCAAAGTGTGGGCTAAGCAGGGAAGTATAGAAGCCCTAGGAACCATAAATAGTGAGTTTGTACTTACTTACAGACTTTTCTCCAGAGATCTCCACTGGGGACTTTCACAAAAGATTCAGGGAAAGGGAGGAAACTGGAGAAAGCCTTTGTTCTGCATATGTTTTTGATGATATTTTCCTTATATATAGAATTCTAATCTAACTTTTTGTTTGTTTCAGCACTTTAAGGAACTAGTTCTACTGTCTTTTGGCTTACAATGTTTTCAATGTGGAAAAAACAAAGTTGTTGACATTCCTACCTTTGTTCCTTTGTATGCAATATGAATAGATTTTACTCTGGGTGATTTTAAGATTTTTTATTAATTACTGGTCTTTAGCCATTTGATTATATATGCTTTGGTGTGATTTTCACTATGCTTTTTGTGCTTGGGTTTCATTGAGAATCTTAAATCTAAGGGTACTTAGCTTTTAAAAATTTTTTGCACCATTTTCTGCCATCATGTCTCTCACCCCTCTCCTTTTGTGACTCCAATTTCACTTATAATGGTCAGCTTGAAGTTACCTCTAGCATACTAGAGGTATGGGTATCAACCCAAAGGGGTGCTAATGCAAAGTACCAGAAATCTGTTGGCTTTTATAAAGGGTATTTGTTTGGGGTAAAAGCTTACGGTTACAAGGTCCTAGACAGTCCAACTCAAGGTTGATTTCTCACCCAAAGTAATTTGCATCATGTTGAAGCAAGATGCGGGACAATGTCTGCAAGGGTTCAGCCTTCCTCTTTTTCTTAAGGTTCCGTGGGCTCAGCTTCTTCCAATCTCAGCTGTAGGCTGGAGGGCTCGTTTCTTTATGGCTCATCTACTCTGGTCATGTCACAAGGTCAGCTGTAATCTATCAGGAGAATGGTTCATCTCTTTCCCAAGGGCAGCAGGATCAAAACTCTCTCCTCTGCCATGTCTATGGAATGCTCTTCCTCTGTATACTTTTTTTTTGTCTTCCTGATTGATTGTCCATTTATATAGACTACCAAGTGGGGCAGGGACGCAACCCTGCATGCCCTAATGACCTGTTAGAATCAAAGCCCTAATCTTGATTTAATTAAGTAAATGTCAAACGTTTGAATTTAAGTCAATCAAAGGGTATCATGCCCAGAGGAACAGACCAGTTTACAAACATAATCAATATCTCTTTTTGGAATTCATAAATAAGATCAAACTGCCACACACACTGTTCCTATCTTTATATTCTTTTCAGTCTTTATTTTTCTGTGTTTTATTTTTAGGAAGTTTGTATCTCTATATCTTTGAGTTCATTGATCTTTTTGCTGCAGACTTTAATCTGTTGGTAATCACTTTCAGTGTGTATTTCATATAAGATATTTTATTTTTCAATTCTATTAAATTTGGTTTGGTGACTTAGTGTATGTGGGTATGTGTGTGTATATATGTGCATATGTGTGTCTTTGTCTCTACTTAATAGCTCAAATATTTCTTCCCTCTTATATGAAATATAACTGTAATAATCCTTTTAAGGTCTTTGTTTACTAATTCTATTATCATCTTTGCCCTTTCCAGGTCTGTTTCTATTGATTGCTTTTTTTCCTTCTTATGGGTCAGGTTTTCATGGTTCTTGGCATACTCAGTAATTTTTGAATGGCTATCAGACAGTCTAATTTTTAACTTGAGTGTTAGGTATTTTTATATTCTTATAAATATTTTTGAGATTTGTTCTGGAATGCAATTTATGTTTGATAGTTTGGAGGCCTGCTTTTATAGTTTTAAGATGGAGCAGAGTACCTTTCGTTTGGCACTCATTTTGCCCCACTAATTAAGCAGTATCCTTCTGAGTACTCTGTCCAATGCCCTGTAAATTACAAGGTTTTCCACTCTGGCTAGTTTTTACATGAAGTTTCCTGGTCCTGTATGAACTAAGTGATTGTCCACCTGCTCCTTTTGGGAGGTTCTTCCCTGCCAATAGGTAGTTTCCTTATCTGCATGTGGTAATATTGTTCAGCTGAAGACTCCAAGGGAACACTTGCAAATCTCCAGACGGAATTTGCTGTTCTCTCATTCTCTGCTGGAAAATTTTTTTCTGCCTGTGCTTCTAGGTTTTTCAGCTACATCTTCTCAACTCATAAATCTTAACATATTCCTTCTGTCTTCCCACTCCCTGTGTTACAGCCTAAAAACTGTCTTCAGGCAGTATTCTTAAATAATCATAAGATTCACCTTATTTATTTCCTCTCTATCATGGATTGCATTTCTAAAGTGCCTGATGCCCAGTGTCTGAAAACAATTGTTTAATATAATTTGTTTTGTTTTTAAGTTGTTAAAGCAGAATGGTAAATCCAGTCCTTATTACTCTAACTTGACCTGAAGAGGAAGTCAACAAACTGAATTTTACTTTATTTCATCACATATCAATAGACCTTAATTTAGCTTAAATTATGAAGGAAAAAAAAGGATGATATGTGTTGCTTTTGCTGTTTTTATAAAGAGGAATTTCCTGAACAACCTGGTCAAAACTCAATGAAATAAACTAATGTATATATTTTATTCAGGAGAGGTCTATCTGTAAAGCACCATATGGCCTAGATGGTTTGACATGGCTGTCCTTCATTAGAAGTGATTTTAGAAGAATATGGGAAGTTAGGTAAGGAGAAATCTTAGGGTCACAGGTACAGCTAAAACCAATCCACCAGGTTAAAACATTATTTGGCTCCCCAAATTCCTCTGCTAATAAGCCAACACATCCCAGATGTTTAAACCTATCATTCATTGCCACTTCGTTGGAAGTATTTGCTTCATATAAAAATATTTATCTCCAAATTAATTTAATGTAGTACCAAATGAAGTGAGTCTTGTCAAGGAGAGAGAAAGAGTAGAGTGGGGCGTCTTTATAAACAGCAAAAGTGATGGACTTTGGGCAGGCAGAAGGAAGAATTAGAGAAAAAATTGGAGAGAGATGCACTAAAGTCAGTAAAAGCCTATTTTAATCCTCTGCATCTTTTCCCCTCCAGAACACTATATGCAAACTTTTGGCTAGAGCAGTTTTTTAAACTCATAGGGTCTTCCAACTCATGTTTATCTCTTTTTTAAAATTTGGTGATTAACAGCTGAACATCCCTGCAGCTATGAAAGGAAGATAGGCTTGTTGTTAATAAGATATCATAAGTAGTAGAGAAATAAAAATATTAAAGTAACCCACGATCTGCAACCTTTGCCCCAACAAAAACATCTGTTATTAGTATCGTTTCTCTCCATTTTCTTATAAATACATTTTACCACTTTTATTGGGAGTCTGTTCATATCATGAATATTAAAATTATCAGAAGAATTTCTTGTTTCATAAATATTTTAATGACTGCATAATTTTCCATAGTATTTATTGACTCCTCTATTTTTGGACATTTGGTTGTTTTCATTTCTCCATGTTATTAATAATGCTATGGTTATCTATAAATCTCTATTTATTCCTCCAGTTCTCAACAGGGAAATTTGTTCATGCTCTTTCTAAGTTAGAATCTGATAGAATTTCTGAGGTAATTCTCAGCTTTTTCATTTACATTTTTCAAGTTATTTTTAACCTTGATGATTATATGTAATTTACCTATATATTTTTAAAGAAATATTATTTATAAATTAATTTGAATGCGTCTTTTGCACAAATAAAAAAATCTCTACCACTATATAAGTTCCCTTTTATGTCTTGGATAACATTTATTATAATGGTAATGTCACTACTCTAACAAACTTTTAAGATTTTTGACAAGTATAAACAGAATTTCTGAGCCACACAAGTAAATCAATCTCATAACTTTAGAGATAGTGTTTCTGATGCAGAAGAAAACTGTAGATTTTGGTAATGACTCTTAGCTATTTCAGAAAGTGAAAATTATATTTTAAATATTCAGAGCTGGTGGTAGTAACAAAAGAACATTTTCATCGGTTCTGGTAAAAATTCCAAAGACCAGTCGCAAAAATACTTTGTGCAAAGTCAGCATCATGGAAATATAGCTCTCAGAACAATTAGTCAGAGGAGAACAAAGCTCAAATGAATTTTAGTATGTTTGTTGATATCAATCTTATTTAATTATAATAGTACATATAATGCTTAGCAATGTCACAAGTTAGAAGAATTTATGTGCCTCCAGTTAAGAACATTTGACTCAATCTCTTGAAAATTTCAGCTAGTTGGAGAAGTATATACTTGTAATATTCTAAATTCCTTGAGTACCTCTTTTCAGAGATATTATCTCCTGGACTGCCTCATTAAATAAATTTTTGTTTTTTAGCCTTTACATTGTTTCTTTGTGCTTACTTTACTACCTTTAGAGAAACAACTCCCAGATAAAGCAGGACAATTGGGTAACTCAATGAGTAGTGAGAATAAATAATTCCCTGTGAATCATGTTAAAGAGCATCATTTCAGATCTCTAATTAGGCTATAGGAGAAATGAGTACAAAGCCCTTGCTGGTTACCAAATTTTCTCCCACTCTTGATCATAATTCTTTGTTTTTCCAAAACCATAAATGGCCACATATTCAGATACTCTTGATAAAAAAATATCCAAGAATTTTATTATACTTTAACATACTTCACTCTTTTTTTCTAAATGTCATAAATTTTATGTGTTCAGGGAAATCTTTTCCATCATAATAAGCATCAGGAGATGAGGAAGCCAAATGTCTATGTGGCCCATTTATGCATGTAAAATGGTTCTTTCTCCATCTGGTTTCAAAAAAGGTTTAGATGTTTATAAAGCACTTAGAAGTATAAAGCCAACATATTTGCAGCTTTCCAGCAAGAAAGAGACAAATATACATGCTTCTGCAGATTTGTCTGTAGACAATTCATTTAGAATTATTTCATACCTAACTACATAAAGTATTATTTTTCACTCTTATATCTAAATCAAAGCCCTATAAATATTTCACAATAGGCATTGGTTAAATATAACTAAAAAGGACCTAATAAATAAATAAATAAATAACTCTAAATTTAAAGTGTATTTCTAATTGTCTCTTGTATATAACGTCGAATGTTCACACACTCTGCTTATAATAAAATCTTACCCCAATCACCCTGAGTTTCCAAGAATAAGGTGACTTTATGTTAAGCTGGCTTAATAAGAAACAATGCTTTATATTTGAAAAAAAGTACACAAAAATAAAGCAAATGCAACTTTTATATTTATAGGAATAAATACATAGTTACAATTGGCACTCAATATGAGAATGAATTTAAAGTCAATTTCTGCAATACAATGAACTACTAAAGTCTTCAGTTAATAAAATTCAATATTTATTCATATATTGGGATTTTTAGCAGTATTTGTTATATCCTCACAATTATCACTATGAAAAGAAAATTTGAATAAGACTTCTAAGAGTCTACATAATGAAATAAGAAGAAAATTATTGATAGAAATTGAACATGTGATTATCACAAGATTATACATTTGTGAATGCAAGCTTCTGCTTAAACTCATTTTCTCATGCTAGGTTTTCAGTAAACAGTAATCGTTCTGCGGTGTTTGAATCATTCCCTGTAAAAAATATATTATAGTGCTATAGTCATAACAGCAAAATAGATATAGCATTGTCATTTTCCAGGCAATGCTCAAAGTGCTTTTCTTATAACTCTTTTCATATTCAGCACAACTCTATGGGATAGGTATACTATTATAATTCCCAGTTTAGAGTTAAAAAAAACAACAACTGGATTCCAGAGAGGTTTAGTAATTTGCTTGTAGCCACAAGGCTGGTACACTGGGCACTAGACTGAAATTTAAGCTGTCACCTCCAGCATACTGCCTTATCACAACCAGGTGGTCAAATTTTTTCACTTTCCATGTTCATCATCAATATTGATAACACTGGGAAAAATTAGTAAATCAGAAAGGATGATGTTAGCGTCAGGTTAAAGAACATGATTCCTTTTTCTTTTAACAACTATTTGGCATTTACATACATAACTTGTTTGTTTCAGGAGCAATGTTATATCAAAATCAGGCTTTCATAGAATTATCTGGCTCAACTCTAAATAAAGTTTATCATGTAATATTATAACCATGGCCTCTAGTGAGTTTCAGTGTTGTCTTTCTGAAGGTGGTTTCCTTCCTTATACCAGGGACCCGTGGAAAGATTTCTGGGGGTTCATGAGCTTGAATTGAAAAAAATCAACTTATTATCTTTATTTTCTCTGACTTCCAATGTTGAGTGTCATAAAACTATCTGCCACTACATTCTGAGACGGGGTCCATGGTTAAGAATCCTTGGGTAAATGATGGTGATATCATTTCCAAAGGATGAAATTATAATTCCTTTAGAAGAATTTCTGTCAAAGAAATATCTCTGAAAAAGTGTGCCTAAACAGAGTCATAGATCTAATTTCAATGATTAGATCGTCATGGAGTCAGACTGCTTACTCACATTGCATCAGGATCCTGGTTTATTCCATGGAAAACAAACAAACAAACAAAAAAAACCCAGCAAAACAACCAGGGAGTTCCAGGCTCAGGGACCTCAGTCACAAAGGAGCTCATATAAAAGGCAAGTATTGAAATAGAGAGATTAAATGATAGCCTTTTTTTGTATGATGAAAACGTCCAACCAATCTGAGATACTCAATTTTAGAATAATGGCAATCACATGTAAACAACCACTCTCTTCCAGCACTCCTAACCCAGTTAGAAATGAAAAGGTTACAGAAAAAGAACTTATACGTATTGATATCGGGGACCCCTTTCCTGCAAATCCTAACAATTGGCAAGTCCCCACTTCACCCTCACATTCACAAAATTCTAATCAGCTATGTATTTCCTCAGAATTGTATATGAATGGGCAACCCAGAATTGTTGAATATTTGTGGAAAGATAAGTAAAAGTCAAAGATCAAAACTGGAAAGGAAAAAGGTTTTTTCAGACTGATAAACTGTAGATCTTCTCTGTATTCAGAATGGTGAGTTATTCATGAAGAAACAATTAGCTGAAAAACAAGACAGAAGACAAAAGAGTATTTGGAATTTAAAAATATAAGAGTCAAAATATTAAAAAGTGGCTACTTTTTATATAGCCAAGAATATTAAATATAAATAATAGTGAAGAAATTATAAAAACCACAACATAAATAGAAACAAAGGCATATAAAATTGAAAAGGAAAATAAGAAAACCAGAGTCCAGTCTGATTACAGAATTCCCAGAAATAGATAATAAAGAAAATGAAGAGAAGAATAATATCAACTAAGACAAAGGGATATATCAGGCTGAAAGGAATGGATTTCTCGGTTGTGGGTGTCCGGAACAGATAATGAAAAAATGACTCACTCTGAGCATGTTGTTGCATCTGAAATTGTGAAGGGTCTGAGACTTTACACTAATTACACATTAGTCTGCCTCCAGACCTTCAGGTCAGAGATCAGACCATTTATTACTCAGAGCAATAACAGCAGCCAGAGTAGTACCATAAGGCAGGTTCCCCATGTCCCAGTTACCCAAAAGGTAATTCAATGGACAAGGTCTGTGTAACTCACAAGTGCAAGAGGGTTTGCACCACATGATAGGAATCTCAATTTTATGTAGCTTGGACCTTCTATAGGGCAGCCTACACATCTAACCCTCCTCTCCACTGGGAGTGGGGAAGAGAGAGAAAGAGTGGGAGGGAGAGAAAGAATAGGAGGGAGAGAGAAGGAAGCGCCAGTCCAATTACAGAAGTACCAGAAATCAGAGAATAGAGGTAACAAAGGGAAGAACACTATCAACAACTAAAACAAAGGGATAACCCAGAAGGGAATGGAGGGAGAGGGATAGGGGAAGGGATACCTTTAGTTTGATATATAAATAAGTTTCCAGGGAGAGGAGAAAGTCTCTATCTTCCCTTCATCACTCTGTAAAGAAATAGTCCCAAGGGAGAGAAAATTTTAAGTCCCCCCAGAACATATGCAATTTCTAATAGCCAATGCATGTTTGCCATTCAATCATTCTTTAACACACATGGCCAGTGATCTTAGCTCAGTGATCTCTGGCCCTGAGGAAACATGAAAGTGTTCATGGAGCACTGTCTCTGAAAACACATTTTCATAAAACCTCTGAAGAGTGAACATAAAGTGGAGATGCTAATAAGGAAGAAAAGACAAAAATATGTAAAAAAAAATCAAGCATCAACATGGCACTGGAATTTCCAACAGCAACACCAAAAGGTGGAATTCTGTGGAATTCTATGGTGAAATTCTTCAAAATTCTAAGAAAAAACTAATTTTCAACTGGTATACTTTATCCAGCCAAAATCTCAATCAAATGAAGGTAAAATAAAAACATTTTCAAATTTACAATGTCTCAAAAATGTACTCCCCATGTAAATAATTTTCAGTACTTTTCTGGAAACCTCACTCCAGCAAAATGGGGGAGAAAAATTATCCAAAGTAGAAGATGGGCAAGAAGAAGAGCCAGCTGTGCTGCTGGCCTTGAGAAACTGAGTGCTAATAGGGGCAAAAGAAGAGAGGGCGCCAAGAGGAATGACTCCAGAAAAGAAAATTAATTGGAACTGATATATCACCTGATGTGCTTCACCATGTGGGAAATTGTATTTTGATAGAATGTTTGGAAGAATTACAAATAAGAATGTATAACACCAGCAGAATGAAAACATGAAGTAAATAACTCTAGGAAAAATAAAAACACATATAGCTGAGAAAGAAAATGTTGTCACAGTACACTACTTTGCAAAACACAGAAAAATATCTGCACAGCTGTGATTATACAAAAACAGAATACTGAATAACCAAATATCGTGAACTGTCTACACTGGGAAGAGGATCTGAGAAAATATTCTTCTAGCACATTCTTTAAAAATATGGAGGAAATAACCACAAGAAGCAGTTAAAACTGTTGAAAGTCTTTCATTCTAAGGATTGGAACACAAGAATGGGAATGAATGAGAGAGAAGAGTGCTTATAAATACTATTTGAATTTTTTAATGATTGTATATTTGCTTTGGTGAAATAGTAAAAATATAATTGCTAAAACTGAATATTAGAAGACATGTTTTGCCTTAAAATACAGGATTATAATAAATTTCAAGGTTCACTCTGATACATTTTTAACATCATTAATTTGATTTTACCCTTTGGATGAAATACTCTCCTATTTTAGTGGATTAAGAGCAGATGTATGAAGGCACATGGATGTGTGTGTTAAGTTCTGATTCCATCACTCTCTCACATCCTGGAGCAGTTTCATTAAACTCCCTGAGCCTAAGTTTCTTATTTTATAAAATGAGAATAATAACTCCCTTACTTTAAATGAATATTGTGATGATTAAATGATATAATGCATTTACATAATTAGGGAGTTTATAGATCTTCAATAAAAGTTAGTAAATTAGTTCTAGTAGTAGTAGTAGAGGAACAGGAGTAGCTGCAGTAGAGTATAGGATTTAATTTTTAACCAAAGCAAGATTCTTTCCCCTTACAAATAAAATATCTGAAATAGATTCCAAAAACTTAACTAATCACTTGAAAATGATTTGGTAGGATTATATTGCCATTTCTTTATTTATGTGGATGACCACAAATATGGTTTTTGCAACATTTGCTTTATGATAGTAATAATTATATATATGTCAAAGATTTCATGGTTTTGTTCAAATTGTTCTAGAAAAATGTATGAACTATTCAGGTTATGATACTTGGGCCTTTCATTTTTGTCAGCAATATCAACCAACTATTCAGTTTAATCACCAGTTGTGCTGTTTGTCATAATGTTCAATGATATATTTTAAAAAGCTTAACTGATAACTGTTTTTGAAGACTTTGGTGGGCAGAGGTATTCTCTTCAAATTACTGGAGACTTCAGATCAATTCTTGGGAGAATTATTTCTCTAATGTTTTTACAGTTGGTAATCTTTATATCCTCAACATGACTCAATATAGCATTTTATCCCTTTCAAAACCTCTATAATTCTAGTGTAAGAAATGTACCACAGTAATACAAGGTGTTAAGAATAGGTGATATGTAAGAACTGAGTATTTTGTGCTTAATTTATCTGTAGACCCACAACATCTCTAAAAATAAATAAATAAAACCTCAGTAATGATAGTTCTGACCATTCAGTCTCCTTTAAGTCTACTTCTTCTAAGGCACTTCTTCCAATTAAGCGCTGTGGTAAGGATAAATGCATACTTTTTTCACAAATATCAACAGGAAACAAATCACCTTCCTGTGAAATCTATAACACATTTTAATTGGCTACAAAACAATGAAACATAAATATGCATCAGGATCATGTAGATGAGGTGCTCTTGCCTCTAGGGACTGAACAAATGCAGATTGATGCTTTAAGGCAATGCTACAGACTTACTTCTAGATGGAAAGAATGCAGTCTTGTGTTGATTGCTCTTAGTGAACATGGAGAAGTTAATTTTACAAAGTTTAGAGTATATTTGGAACATTTGGATCAAAGATAGTATATTTTATACTAAATATTGCAATTATTACATTTAATGTATTTTGAAACTTCTCATAATACTCCATACCTTACTCTGAAATAAATAATTATGTTTCAAGGTGCAATTAACATCAGCTACTTTAATAAATTAGCTCTAATTTTTCATTGTGAATGCCAAAAGACAGAGTATATAAAGTAGGAAATATAAGAATATTGCTTTTGGCCAAGTGATTTACCAGGTTCCTTTTATAGGGACCAAGAAGGAGGAATGTGATGGTTAGGCTCAGGTGTCAACCTGGACAGGTAATGGTGCCCAGTTGTTTTGTCAAACAAGCACTGGCCCAATTGCAACTGTAAGGATATGTCATACACTTAAATCATTAATAAAGTTGATTGCACCTATAGCTGATTATATCTGCAATCAACTGAGGAGATTGATTTTAAGAGACTGAATAAGAGACTGAAGGCACATGGGTGGGTGTTAAATTTTGATTCCACTGCTTACTCACAACCTAGAGCAGTTTCATTAAACTCCCTGAGCATAAGTTTCCTATCCTAAAATTGAGGATAATTGTTAATTTACTTTATATGAATATTATGATGATTGAATGACATAATACATGCTAAGTAATTAGGGATATTATTAATTGAAGGCCTTAAAAGGAGAAGTAATGATTTCAACAGTCAGAAGAGAGAATTTCCATCTCTAATTCAGCCAGCCAGCTTCTCCTGGGGAATACATTGTAAACCTTCATTGGTGCTCCCAGCTTGTAGCCTGCCTTACAGAATTTGGACTCATGTGTCCCCACAGTCATGTGAGACAATTTTATAAAATCTCATAATTACAGATATCTCCCTAGAGAACAATGACTTTTTAAAAAATGCTTCTTTAAGTGGAATTCAAGGGTTGACATATTATTTAGTGTTCTGGTTAAATGTAGGTGCACCAAATTTCCCAGAGAGAATTTTGTATAACATTGTCCTTGTCATTATTTATATTTTAGTACCTATGAAATGTTATGGTATAGTTTGTTATAGGCTTATCAGTTTTTTCCCAGTAGCTTTCTTTTCTGAAATTAAGAAATACATACCAGACTACTTTTCTTCCACAAAAATTAGTCTAGTGATAGTATGTAAGAGGTGCAATATTGGTAAAGGAAGAAAAGAGTAATGAAGGATATTTTAGAAGATTAGTACTCAACTAATTTTAATATATTAGAGAATATCTAGTGTTTGAATCACCAACAAATAACTATATAAACATTATGTAAACTATGTGGATTTCAGTCACAAAATATTTGAAGATTTTATCTGAGATTTTCACTTAACCTCAGGAGAGCTCTTCATCTCAATGTAAGCAAAGACCTCGTTTTGCCTAATCAAATATATCTGGCATAAATTTATCCTAAGTCTTATCAGCTGATAAGAAGATATCTGATAACCTACCCCACACCCCCTATCAAGAAATATTTTTATCTCTTGGTTTCCTTGACATTATCTTTCTGATTTTCCTCCTAACATTTTAGGTCCTGCTTCCAGATCTCTGCTGCAGATTCTTCTTCCTTTAAATGTTGAGTGGCACCAGAACTTGATCATGAAACTTTTTATTTTCTTTGTGTAAATGTTTTTTCTTTTTTGTCTCATCCATGTCTGCTCTTAATACTACTTTTAATGAAAACTCTCATCCTGCGCTCAAAGATTAGAACCAATATCTAATTTGACATCTCTGTTTCTAAATGTAAGAGACCTCTTAAAATTAACATAATAAAAGAAATCATTCTTTACATTTTTCCCTATTACAGGAAATGACATCACTACACACCCAAGTACTTGAGTCTAAAATCTAGAAGTCATCCTTAATTCCTCCCGTTTTTCATTTCTCACACCCAATCCATCACTAAAGTCTTTTAAACTCCATCTTAAATGCGAATTTCAAAACCATCTTCTCTGTATGCCTACCACCACCACGTAACCCAAGCCAAGATCATCCATCTCATTTGGTCCTAGGAAATAGCCTCCCAGTCACACTCCCTTCTTCCATTTTTACCCCACTCTTCAAACTCTTTTCTACATAATATCCAGAATGATTTTTTAAAGCATAATTGAGAGAAAGTCTCTCTAGCTTATAACCTTTAAAGAAATAAGTATTATATTATGTATTTGGTCCAAATTTCTTTTTTCTTTTTTGTTTCATGGCATTTAATCTCTGTTCTTTCATCATCTGACCAGTAAGAAAACAGAAAAGTAAATACAGAGGCCACACAAAATAAAGATTACACGTCTTACTATATTATTCCAGAAAAGTTAGTAAACAAATGAACTACAAATACAAAAACAACTGCAACAAACAGCACCACAAACAAATACTGTTGAGGGAATGGGTTGACTTCCTGATAGGCATATTATAATATTTTATGTATCCAGATTTGAAATAAAAATGATAAGGCACTTAAAGAACAGGAATGCAAGGCCCATGCACAGAGAAATTGAAAAACCAAATATGTATGCATTAGCAACTATAAATGAGGAAATCCAAGATGTTGGATACACTAGTCTAGACAAATATGTTCAAATAACTAAAGTAAACCTTATATAATATTTTAAAAGAAAGTACAACATTGGTGTTTCACCAAGTAGAGAATACCATGAAATAGATATAAATTACAAAATCCACCAACTAATAATTATGAAGTTGAAAAATGCAATAATTGAAATGTATAAAACAAATTACAGGTATCAAGGGAATATTTGGGAACTTAGAATAATCCTTAAATATGAAGATAGGTAAATTGAGTGTATCAACTTTAAGGTATATAAAGAAAATATAATTAAGATAAATAAGTAGATCTTTATATACTTGTATAAATTATCAAGTTTAATAAATATATTTATATATTTATATATTTATTATATATATTTTTATTTCATATATATTTAATATCTATTTCTATTTCATCTATATAATATATATTTCTATTTCAGTTATTGCATATATAATGCAATAACTGAAAAGAAGAGGAAAAGATGAAGAACAAAAAATATGTAATTAACTAATACCTTAACTCCTCCCAAACTTGAAAAATATTAATACACACATGCAAGTAGCTAAACAAACTCCAAGTAGCGTAACCTCAAAGACAGAAACACCTGGACACGTTGTAGTCATACTGTCAAAAGTCAAAGAAACAGAGGCAGTTTTGAAGGCAGCAAAGAAAGTGCTTCAAAATGAAAAAGAGTGCTTCAAAACTATAAACAACTCACTTTTTATAAGAAACCTTGGTGCCAGAAGACAGTATGATGACATATTCAAAGTACTGGGGAAAGGAGCCCAGAATTCTTTGTCTCCTGGAGGACACTACATGAGCTGACCTCTCCAATATTATCTTGAACAATTAACTTCCTCACACATAATGATTAAGGCATATTCACTTACTTAGATTCTTCATTGATCATTCTGGATTCAAACATATAAGCATTCCTTCATTTACAACTGTCTTTGCTTAAGTCAATGCATAGCTGGCTCTTTCATTTCATTTAGGTCTTGGTTCAAATGTCTTCTCCAAGATAGGGTTGCTATCAATTAAATTTGAATTGAGATAATAGATTACTGAAGTTTAAGTATGCCACAAATATTGCTTAGGATATATTTTTACTCATCCTTTCTATAGATGTTGTTGGTATCTGGATGTCAGATTCAATTGTGTATCCTGCATTTTTATTTGCTCAGTCTGGAAACTCTACTCCTGGAGGCCTTCTTTGGCCTCCTTCACTTCACCCTGTTTGTTGCTTTTGTTTCACTCAACCCAACTTGTGATTACTTTTTCATTTATATATATTTTTTATTAGAGAAAGGTGTAGATTTATAGAAAAATCATGCATAAAATACAGATTTCCCATATGCTCTTTAGGTTACTATTATATGGATTACCTTTTTCCATCCATTCATTTTCAAGCTATTTGTGCCTTTGGATCTAAGGTGCATGTCTTGTAAAAAAAACATATATGTGGACCATGCTTTTTTAACCATTCTGCCAAGCAGTTTCTTTTGACTGGGTTGCTTAATCTTTTAATATACAGTGCTATTACAATAAAGGCAGTGTTTACTTCAGTTATTTTGTCCTTTGGATTTTCTGTCTTATATGTTTTTTGTCTCTCTTTTCCTTTATTAAAGTCTCCTTTTCTGTATAGTTGATCTCTTGTGATGTATCTGACTTATCCCTTCCACATTTCCTTTTTGTATATTTTTTAAATACTTTCTTTGTGGTTACCCAGAAGTTTGTATTGCACAACCAAAGTCTATGATGAACTAATTTGAAAAGATACCATATTACTTTAGATAGAATACACATTCTATGCTTCCACATCCCTCCATTTCCCCCTCTTTACTTTGTTTTATCCCCACATTTCCTTCTTATAGTTTATGTGTCCAATATCAGGGAATATGACTATTTTTTATTCAATTGTGTTCTAACACTTACACGAATTAAGGAGTAGAGTTATATATCGAGGACTCAGTACTCTTTTGTTTTGCATTTACCCATTTAGTTACTTTTACTGAAGATCTTCACTTATTCATACTGCTCCAGGTCAATCTCTCCTGTCTTTTCCTTTCAAAATGAAGAATTCCCTTTAGCAATTTTTGTAGGGCAGGTTTTTTGATAAGGAACTCGTTTCTGTTTATCTGTGAATGTTTTAAATTCTCCTTCATTCTGGAAAGACAGTTTTGCCAAATAGCTGAAAGTTTTTCTCATTCAGTACCTTAAATGTATCATACCACTGTCTTATCACTACCATGGTTTCTGATGGGAAATCAGCACTTAGTCTTATTGAGGATCTCTTGTGTGTGACAAATCGCTTTTCCCTTGCATGGAAAAGCAACAGATTTTGTTCTCTTGCCTTATAATTCACCTTCTAAATTCTTTATTCTGCTTGTTCAAATCTGCTGTTTTATGACTCCAGTGTATTTGTAATCTCCATTGCTGTGCCTTTCATTCCCATAATTTCTATTTGTTTTATCTTTTGAGGTACCAGGGTCATGGATTGAACCCAGGACCTCATATGTGGGAAGCCAGCAGTCAACCACTGAGCCGTATAGGCTTCCCTAAGTTGGTTTTTGCATTTGTTTGCTTGTTGTTTGTTTTTGGTTTCTTTAGGAGGCACTGGGAACTGAACCCAGGACCTCCAGTGTAAGAAGCAGGCGCTCAACTGCTTGAGCCACATCTGCTCCCCTCTATGTTTATTTTTAAACTTCCTGTTTCTTCTTTTTGCTGTCACACTGTCTTCTTAATATCCTGTAGTTCTATATCCACCATTAGTTTATTTCTATGCACTTTCCTTCATCTCCTTGAATTGATTTAGGAGTGGTGTTGGAAATTTTTTGCTTATTTTTTCAAATTCTGTTTCCTCTGAAATTTAATTTGTTCCCTTGACTGAGCCATATCTTCTAATTTATTAGAATGGCTTGTAATTTTTTGCTGATGTCTGGGCATGTGATTATTTTCATCTGGTAACTCTGAAGGTCAGTTTCTCACTTTTGCTGAGGGTTTTATTATAGATCGGCTTTGTGTTAAGTCACTATGACGCTTGGTCCAATTTATACAGGATGTTTAGAGTAATCCATGTTTAACTGTTTATATTTTCTCAGGTCTTCTGCACCTAATTCTTACCCTGGATATAAGGCATAACTTTTAAGATTGCCATTTTATGTGCAATTGTTTTACCTTCAGGAGAAATCTTCCTTTCCTGTGTTCCTTCTCTGGGAATCCTGAGAAGGATGTCTTAGTGCAGAATTTTCTGCACTAAGAATTTTCTGCTCTAAGTGTGTCTTAGTGCAGAATTTTCTCCTCAGCTCCTATGATTTGTTTAACTTCTCTCCTTCATTCAGCGTCTGCTTTCCATTACACTTTTTGGGTCGGTGACCTGTCTGCCTTATAGCAGTTTAGTATCTCCCCCGTCTTTTTTTTTTTTTGGTGAGGCTTTATTGCTTCCAGTTGCTTCCCTGTTAAAATATCCTGATAATCATTTAGACCACCCAGCAATCAGAGTCTGGGTTGAGTTTATGCACCTCTTGCAAACAGTTCTGTCACAGTCTCTTGTTTCTTGGTGGCTATTTTATACGACCTTGTTCACCAGCCACTTGTGGTCCACTGTGGGTCTCTGCAGACTTGGTTCCCTGTGCCTGGATATTGCTGCTGTGAGTGGCACTATGGTCTGAATCCATGGCAGGAGGCTCCTGGGCCATGCTGCCCCTATGCAATTCCTCAGCTGCATGGGGCAGAGAGGAAGGGGTCCTGAATGGCAGGTCTAGGTCACAGATATCCTACCTTTTTTGTGGGGTTTTTAAATTTCTTTTTGATTCAGTGTTATAGAGGCTTTCTCTAATCTCTATCATCCTTCAGAGTTCTAAGCAAGTGGGGATTTGTCCTTTTATTAGCTGTTTTCTGAGGGGAGACTTTTCCAGGGAATATTTTATGTCTCCATGGTGATGATGTCACTAGCCCATACTCACTGATGTGATTTTTCTCCACACCCCACTCTGACCTCCTTAGCTATAGAATTCCTGAACTTCTTATCCCCTCGCCCAGCCTCTTCTAGACATACAGTGGCCAAGGAGGGTTTGACTCATTTATAGTTTTATTTCATTAAATTACAAGGCCCAAGGAAGCAGTTAACTTTCCTCTCATTTTCACTATTACAGCCATATTTGGCACATATGCAGTACATACATATATTGTAAAAGAATGAATTGAATCAATGTAGTGTTTTGGAAAGTGTACCATATAGAAGAGTCCAGAAGGACTGATTTCTAGCCTGGCCTCTTATACTTACTGCTAGTGAACTTAGGCAAATTGTATTATGTTTCTGAGGCTTAGGTATTTCTCTCTAGATTAGAGATAGCAATACCAGTTCTGCCTACTTCACTTATAAGAACTAAATAGCATGTTTGTAAAAAATGTTTTATAATTTATAAAATGCTGAAAAATAAAAATATGAAAACACACTTAATAAGTATATGATAGTAGTTCTATGATACCCTGCTTGTATCTGAAAATACATAGTTTTTAGTTGCACCTTATTGCAACTGAAGGCTGAAGTTGTAGCAATACTAGAAAAGAGAATCTGTAAAATACTGCTTAAAGAAGATGTACACTCTCATGACTTTTATTTACTTTACCTTCTTTTCGATCATCTCGGATATAATCAACTCTGGGTTCATTAGTCATTGGGGGAATAAGTGTCCAGTAAAACTTTAGTTCAATAAGTAGAAGAACTAAATCCTGTCACTGTGTGAGCATAATAGATCTGCAGTGAAGAAGAAAGGTGCTGCTGTAAAACCGTGTGGAGCCCAAAGGGATGGATCTATAGGAAAGATGTACAGTCACATATTCCCATATTCTCTGGGCTATTTTCCAACTAAACATGTGGAACAAGACAGCTGTGCCCTTTAATCTGTTCCCTAGTGCCTCTTTATATTGTTAGTTCCAAATGAGATATTTTGCCTGGTGCTTGCATTGTCACTTTATGAATTCATGTCTAGTTTTGTTGAAGCACAATGTGTTGGTTACTATTTATTGATCTCTCACAATATGTTAGGAGAGAGACAGAAAATATCCACAACATGGTCCTCAATTTCTAGGAATTTATATTTTAAAGTAAAGTACAACACATATTTGGTACAGATATATATTACATACAAAAACACATTCTACTCTTTTGTCAGGGATTGTTTTTAAACATTATATGCGTGATATGACAAATTCAGCAAAAAACTTTGGGAGAAATATGTGATCAATAGTTTTAATGAAACCAATCTCTTCAGCCAATGTGGTTAGATTTTCTGATGGAACTGCAATTGGGGAACATATATTTGGCAAACATTTTATTGAAAAAGAATAAGCTTAATGTATTTCTTTCAATATCTCTGGATGCTAGACAATTTTCCTCCCAAGTCATTTAGTCTTCATGTACAGAATTTACAAGGAAAAAGAGAATTTCTTTTTTAATTGATGTCATTAACAAATTGAAATGGTTATGAATGAATAACAGGAGATTAAGTTACACAAGAGAAAAAGGCAGATATTTATGTTTCCTTAAGGTAGTTAGCACTTTAAGAAATTAATAATTAATTTATTCCTTACCATCTCAGGTAAGTATGATTACCACTTTTTCAAAGAAAAGACAAGTGAGTTTTCTAAAAATTGAGAAAATTACCCAAATTGTCACATAGAACAAATTAGAGAGACAGCAATCAAAACCAAAGTCTTGCTAATTCCAAAACCAAATTCCACAGGAGTACTCTTCTAAAACATGTATGAAAAAAAGATCTGATGATAATGTGGATTGAAAGCTAGCTTTGCATGAGTAATGTAATACAATAGCTTAAAAAGTAAGTGTGCAGTTGGGGAAAGATGGCCATTCAATTTTGTTTATAAATGTCCCCAATCCCCCTCACAGAAACAGAGCAATTAGGCTAGCAATAGAGAACAATATTTCAACAAAGCTAGTGACATAATATGCCCAAGTACCTCAGAATACAAGTGGGTTTTTCAAACTACATACAGCAAGGATAGTTGCAAGATCCTTAGAGGTGTAAAGGATAGTGAAGGGAAAGGCTGGCAGACAATCTTTGAGGTTCCTTGGCTTTTCCTTCAAATGGCATAGCACATGATAGCGTCTTCTCCTTTCTTTTCCAGGTTCCATTGATTTCCAGCTGCTGGCTGCTTCTGGCCTCCTCTCTTAGTCTTTCACTCTGCTTATAAAGGACTCTAGTAATTTCGATTCATTTGAGCCACATCTTCACCGAAGTAACATCTTGAAGAGATTTTAATTGCAATTAAATTAAACCCACTAGAATGCCAATAAAAACCAGTACAAAACAAGCAACAAGCAAAACAAATGAAACAACCAACTAAGGAAAGCACATGTGGCTCAGTGGTTGAATGCCGGCTTCCCAAATACGAGGTTCCAGGTTCAATCCTCGGACCCCGGTACCTCAAAAAAAAAAAAAAAAAAAAAGATATTAGCCATCATTGGTGTCAATGTAAACAAGCATAATTAACTTAAAAAAAAAAACAAGTATATGTCCAAATTGGGGTACACAATTCAATCCACGATACCAACCGACCAAATGCAAACTTGTTTAGATTTTGGTCATATAATCAAATGCAAAGGGATGTTTTTGAAGCAAATATAGAAATTTAAACAGAAACAAGGTCTCATATAATATTAAGTAAATATTGTTAATTATATTTAGTACACTAGCTTTCTTGAAGTTATATTTTAAAAGTCATCTTTTGATAGAAATGAGTGCTACAGTATAAATGGGCAAAATAAATCATATCTGGTATTTGTGTTTGGAGCAAATCAACAAAAAATTGAAATAATTGAAGGAAAATGATCAAAATAGTGATAATTGTGAAAGCTGGGTGTTGGGGATGTATGATACTATTCTACTTTTGTACATGCTAGAAAATAAAAAATTATAATGTAAAAAAATAGAAATCAGGAAAGTCCTCTCTATGTGTAAGAGATTTTTTTAAACTACATCTTGCTAATACTATTCAGTTTAATGTGAAACTGACAAATTGCAACATCATATAGATTGAAAGTAAGAAATTAAAATACTGAGAATAGTCTATGGAGGAAGCCAGAAGAAATGAGAGTTTAGAAAAAATAAAAAAAATTAAATAAATAGAGATATCCTATATTTTATATATACTATTTTATTGATTTGTCTGAAATAAATATTGCTCATACCATTTGTGAATAAAGAATTAATGAAACTTTTCCTGAACAGATACTCTGTGCACTACTAAGGCTTTGCTTTTGGCAAATATACAGTGACCTAACTCTTTTGCATAAGGCTACAGTTTTTCTTCCCATTCTCTTGGCCAAAGCTGGCTCCTTCTTCAAGTTTAAGATTCACTACTTCCATGAATATCCTGACCAACGCAGTTATCGTTAGTCTCCACTCTTTGACATCTTTATACTAATAATTGTATCACTAGTTTCCCACTTAATTACATATTGCTCTATGCTATTTTTTTTAACAGTTTATGTATTATTCTGTTCTCCTACTAAAAGAACCACATAAATTTAGAGTCTAGTTTTGTATTGTGTCAAAATTGTATTTTAGTTGTCTCTTCTTGTTAGAGCTACTGTACATTTATTTGACTTTGTCTTCTTTACTATGTATCCCTTTATTAGTCCTAAAAATAAATATTTAGTCAGAGAATAATTTTCAACAATTTGGAAATAAGGAAACCCAAATTAACTGAACCTCAGTATGCTAAGCATCATGATATATGTGATAAGTATGATATTATTTGCCCATGTTTAGAAAAGGGAAAACTAAAGCTGAGAAAGTTCACACGAATTTCTCAGGGTCATCTGAGGTAAAAAAGCTAAAATCTGAACCAAAAATTTGAATGACTATAAAAGTTTATTTCTTTTAACTTTATTTCCCAGAGAATTTAAACTTTGAACAACATTGTCCTTCCACCACACAAGTTTTGGTTTATGTTAATATTAAGTTAAAGTAAACACACTTTTTTAATTTAAGGTTTTTCTGGAGCAGTTGTTGACATCTCCCTCTAGAAAATAGGTAGGGGCAAAAAAGACTGATTGTTGTTATAGACTCCCATTCCTGTGATCCTTTTTATTTTTTAACACATCTCTTAATATATTTTTACTGAAGATCCTCTTGTGGGGCTGGTTTTGTTTTCTTTTGTTTATTGTTTTTTTCATCTTTTTTCTGCATATGGAAGTAAAAAGTAGCACAAAAATGTAGGGATAATAATAATGCGAGCACCTATAAATTGTGAAATTAATTCCTCCTGATTAAAAAATATTTGCTGTCTTCTCAAACGAAATACTTTTTTCTCTTCAAGGCTTTTATTTTATTTTATTTTATTTTATTTTATTTTATTTTCCTCTCTTTCTCTTTAAAAGGTAGTTGCCAACTTATCCATGTGACTCCTCTAGCTCTGTGTCTGGGTCACTGACACTCCAAAGGAATATATGAGTATGAGCTCTCTTAATTTTTAATTTAAAATTGTAACTGCAATCAATCCCTAAGAGATTAACACTCTCATGCTAAGACCCTGACCACAGTGAATATCACCAGTATCTTCGCTTTGGGTGATGTGCCCACTAAGATGTCTGTAACATTATCACTCATTTCAAAGTGTCTCTGTAAGAACATACCCCTGGTTTCCCTACCAGCAGGGAAATGAATAATGTGCAGCTTGGAAAATAAATTTGCTTCATGAAAAAGAACCTCAGAATCACCTAAATTTTCCTCTGGGATTCTCTAGTAATCAGAATATGGAACTACATGGCAGTGTAAGAAATGTATTCAGCCCCTCTTTAATCCTGTCCTGCCAAACCCTTTCACCTTTGGCATAAAAGTTCGCTAAACTGCTCAGTTGTTTTCCCCTTACTTAGCTTGGGGGAGAAGCGCTATTATTCCTGCTGCTTTCCGTTGCCTTCTTCTGTGTACTGCTAGCCCCACAGAGTGCAGGATTATTGCCTCTAAAAGGAAGATGTGATAACAGATCCTGAGGAATGACAGAATGCAACTAGAAAAAAGAGACACTGCTGCTCTAGCCATATACTTGTATTTTTTGTTGAGAATCTTCAGATGCTTTGTTACAGCTTATTTTCTCTTATGTTTCATTCATTATTTCCTATAGCTTCTCCATTATGTTTTTTTTTTTTTTCTTTACCCCAATCCTTTTTGATACTTTGTTCCTACAATTATTAGAGCATGCAATTTTCCTTCACCTCTCACAATGCTTCAAACCAAAATCTGGAGATGAAAAGAAAAGACTCATTGTGACATTTAAAATCAGTCTTCACCAAATTAATAATACCCAGCAATTCTAGGACAGACACAGAAAAAGAGAATACAACTAATACATGGCTTTGATTGTTATCAATGTAACAGCAATTTTGAAAATTCATCTGACCAGCTAAGCAAGCTTTTGAATGATCTACCCTTCCCCCAGCATCAGAATTCAGGGAGTCTCCTCTTTGTTTACCATTGACTTGCAGAGTTTTCAGAGATGAGAGAATACAGCATCAGTTTCAACCCTTGTGCCTTTGAAACTCTCAGAGTCCATTTACAAAGAACAATCTTCCTGTACCACCTTTTCTAACACACTACTGCAGTGATGCAGGAACACACTTCATCTTTATGATCCCCATCACGTCAAGGCCTGACGTGTGTGGGATTGTACTTGAAGCAGGTACAATGAGTTAGGTCCCTTTTGTTCCCCACAGCATTCTGGCAAAGCAGAGAGCTAATATGTAGTAGAGTTTAATAACTATTAACTTAATGAATGAATGATGCTCATGCCTTACGTGTCTGATGATAAGAAGAAAATGAATTTTAGTGCATTTGCAATCTAATAGTGTACTTAGAAATCATTTCTTTACAAATTAGATTTCAAAAATGAGAATTGTTAAGGAAACTATCACTTTTTTAGATCCTATCTGGACCATGGGTTTTGAAGCAGAAAACTTATTCTATTTTATTCTATTTTTGTTTTCTGTACTCTGATGATGATATTAAACAACTGAGAATATTTGTTCCCAGCAGTAACATAGATTCTGTTCCAGTCACTTCATACATTTTGACTTCTGTGTTTCTATCTCTCTCAAGAGATATTTTGGTATTGAAATAGGTAATATGTCCAACTCATATTTGTATTCCCTCCTTTACTTAGAATCATGTAACAAATAAGAGAGGCACTCTATATTTATTGAAAGAATGTGTGTGTTTAAAGAAAAATCCAATAACTATTTTATCTAATTTTTAGCTAATCTGAAAAAAAAATATTTTCTGTATTTGGATATTTAATATTGTAATATACTGTATGTAGAAGTCTCCAAAATAGTTGCTGAAATGCGTACAAGTTTTAATAGTGTTCCTATAGTATTAATGCTAATATTGGTACTGCTATCACCAGTAGTGTCTGTACAGTCCACTGATACCTAACTTTCTTCTCTGCTATGAGGACTCAAGTTTACTAAAAGAATGCAGTGTCTAAATTTATATCCAACTAAGGAGACTTTTGATACCACTTGAAATTTTCAGTGTTCTCTCTTATGCTCTCATTTCATCTTTGCATTATAACTGCTGCTTTAGGTATTATTAATTATTAAAATATCCACTTTCTGTACATTTAGAGTACAGGATTTCTAATTTTGATTTCAAATATATTTAACAATCTCTACTGAGATGTATAGGACTCTTTTAAATGTTATTCTCTGTGTTTAACACATCTTAGGCATCATACAGTCTGACTCTCCTTCTTAGAATTATAAAAGGAGATGATCAGTTCAATATTCACCTCTCTTAGTAAACAGACACTTTAATAAATATCATAATCCACTTTAATAACAGAAATTTGAAATTAAACCTACAATTCATAGTGTTAAAATTGTGTTTATCAAGGTTACAAATGCAGTATATTTCTGACATTGTTAAGTTTGGAAATACTTAAGTACAGATACAAAATTTTCCTTTAAATATATCTAAATGAATATTTTTAAAAAAAACCTTTAAAACCTATTTTGATACAATTGAGGAAATTTGACTATGATGTTTCTATTAGATAATATTATTATACTAATGACAAATTGTCTGGGTCTGATGAAGAGGTTACGGCTATAAAGGAGAATAGCATTTAGTGGAAAATATTTAAGAGTGAAGAAGACTTGTGATGTTTGCAAATTTTTTCAAATGGTTCAGCCAAAATTTTAAGGAGAAAGATAGGAAGAAATATGTTACCATTTTGTAAATCTGAGTGAAGTTACACTTTATATTGTTTTTTTTGATTGTTTGTTTGTTTTCAGCTTTTCAGCTGGATTGAATATTTTTAAAATAAAAGGCCAGGGGTGGGGTGATACAGTTAAAATCTATACCTAGAATAATGTGTGAACATGAGGGCCACTGTTATATGATTTTTTTTCAATTGTTTGGAAACATCTACTCGTTGTTTGCACAGCATAGAATTTGTTAAGGAAAGGTGTCACTGAAATTTCTGATAATACATGTTGAATTGGCACAATACAGTTCTTTTATATAGTGAGAGGTAAGTTTTCTATGAGCTCTGGATATAATATGTTGCATTTATTTAATAAGCTTTGCTGATACTGAAGAGCTTCTGTTAGAGAAAGCACTCTTCACAATTTCCCGTTATGTTTTTTGAGAGTCAGTCTACATAAATCAGTGACTCTATTATTTATATTAAGTTATGTGTTACATTATATGTAGACAGATATTTGACATTTGGCCACATTTTAATAAAAGTATATAAATCTAGGTTATAAATTAATCAGATTTTCTTGAAGTATGCCATCAGAATGTGAAAGAGTGACTGAAACAAAAGCCTGCTAATATTCTCTTCTGCCTAGGTGGAGACTAGAGCCTAACATTCGGAAAAGCAATACAATGCTTTCTGGTTTTTTATGCGGCACCCGATACTTGTTACACATTTTCAGAGGGCATATCCTATGTCTTCTGTTGAACCTGTGTTTACATTGTAAATTAAAGGCGTGCAACCAGATGATTCCTTGTTTTAAAAACATCTTCTCTTTCTAATATCGTTAATCCTATGAATCAAGGTAAACACAGTAGTCATATACTTGTTATGTGGACATCCTTATTAACAATAAATTGAGCACATGTTCTTTGAATGCCACACAGATAAAACATTCTTCTTATTTCCTCTTGACAACGGCTCTTGTGAAGTCTGTTTTATGCTTCCTATTTTCCAGTTGAGAAAGCTTAGATTCAAAAAGAAGGAACAGTTGGCAGAAAATCACACAGTACCTTAATGCAGGGCCTAGAATTTAAGCCTATATTTGCTTTGAACGTAAATAAAGGCAAATATTCTCTACAATTCCTACAATACAAAATTCTTCTTTCCCCTAGGTCCTTATGCATCCACTGTGTTTACTTCACAATTAGAAATTCATTCTTCTCTATCTAGTTCTGGGAACATTTAATGTGTTTACTTAGAAATTACAGCAATAGCTTAACTTCCTTTCCAGCCCATAGCACCTAACAGTTTTGGGCTAAGAGCAGCGATTAAATAAACAATTGATGATTAAAGTAATTGTTTCCATTGCTATTTCAACACAGAAGGCGGTGGCACTCTTGTTTTAATGGCATTTTCTTTTAAGCAGTTTTAGATATAATATACCATCTTTGTTTATAGTTCAGAGTTTTAAATTTTAAATATCAAATTGTCAGCCAATCGCCAATCAAAAAAGTATGCATAGAGCAATCCCAGGGTGCATTATCAGAGACTTCAACAGTAATTTCCATAAAAATGTAAGTTTCTCTGAAAATAGATGTGAATGTACTTACTGGTCTAAACCTGCCTTGACGGACAGATCAGCATTTTTCATACATACTTATGCAGATATTTATTTGAAATAACTGCATCATTTCTAAATCATGTTACCCCAATTTTCTGCATGTCCTTGAGATTCCTTTATCATCCAGATCATTGTGCTGCTTGTTCAGCCCTATTAATTTTTAGCTTAATGCTGTGCAGTTTAGTTCACTGATAAAAGCCTTATTGTAGTGTTTTTAATACCTACAGCGCCTCTGTGATTTTGCACAAATTAATTGTTCTTTTGTAGCTATTTTAGCTTTTTAGTACTTTGAAGCTGTTACTGAGGAGATAGACAAGGGGGGAACTGTGGTTTACAGCAGGACAGCTTAATTTACATAGGCAATGTGAAGTGGAATGATGAGGAAATTAAATCCGGGAAGAAAAGAAACCGCACGATTGAAAAACATTTGTATTTGACCTGAATGATCCAGCTTGAAAAACTACCTAGATGGAACTAGGTAGATGATTGCTTTGGCCTTCACTTAAGTTTATTTGCATAATTGACTAAAAGACTCAAAGCTCATATTTCTTTAAAAAGCTAAAACAAACAAGATTTATGATTCTAAGGAGCACCCAATTTGAAGTAAAGAAGAGTAATATAATTTATAATATTTGAGCATTTTCCAGAAAATGGTAAAAGAAATATCCCAGCCTCTGCACCAACCTATGTACAAGGGGAAAGAGACAGTCATTATTTCAAATTACCTCTTTCAGAAACTCTCATGAACACTTTTCCCTCATTCCCTGATATGTGTGCCTTGGAAGGGGTCCGTTGTAAATTTGTTTAATTGTGTATTCACGTCCCTTATGTATTTATAAGGGAACATATACTCAATCATATGGAATGTTTTAATACTCTTTTCATACCATTAAGAATCCTTATTATGCATTATTTATCTTACTAAACAAACAAATATTTAGGCCACCAAATGTAGTGCTAGGGATTAAAGAAGAAGCAGAAGAACGCACCACAACACCTGCTTTACAGAAGCAGTATAAATTATAACTGTAAAATTTGTAATATAAAGACACAATTATAAGGGAGCAAGTACAGCTCAGTGGTTGAGTCCCTGCTTCCCATGTACAAGGTCCCAGGTTCAATCTCAGGTACCTACTAAAAAAATACACAATTATAAATTGAACATATACAAAAATTACAATATAAACATTAATAGAATATTAAGTGCTGTGATTAAAAAATATGAAAGTCTCTGGCAATTCAGTTTATAGGATTAAGAAAGACATTCCTGGAAAAATTACATTTCAGCAGAAAATGGGGAGGATAAATTGATGTTATTTAGATAAAGAGAAGGAAGGAAAAGCATTCCAGGTAGAGAGAAGAGCTCTGAGTCTAGAAAGAGACTAATGTTTCAAGGTATTAACAGAAAGCCATTGTGGTGGTCCACTAAAGCTAGGAGCCAAGTGACATGGGATGGTGATGGAAAAGTAGGCAGAGGCCAGAGAATGTTTCAAATGTTAATCCATTTGATATTTTGGCATTTATTCTAAGAAAAAAGGAAGGTACACAAAAGCTTAAAGCTGAGCAGGGAAATGATCAGATTTGTATATTATAAGTTATTTCTGACCCGTAAAATTTAAAAATTTCCTCATTGCTATAACCTTAGCATCTTGAAATCAATATAATATCATAGAAGCATGTAACTAAAAGGCTCAAGCTACAATTTCACCTTCAAAACAACAGTAAGTTTTTATAGAAATTACTACTAGAAAATGATATTTTTAATCAATATGTGGGAGTATTTTAGCATTTTGAAAATCTATTTTCTCTACTTCTTAATAGAATTAAATTTTCTTTTTGCCTCCTGTGAAAAAAAATAGAAAATAAGATTTGAGCAAATCTTTGCTGAAGAAACTTCAGGCTCCAGCTATATTCTAATACAGAATTTGCAGTCAAAATGTGCAAAGTCGAATCAAAATAGAAGTTAGTTCAGCAGCAAAAAGACAAATACTGACAATGATTGGGACTCAAGAAGCCTAAAACCTACAAGATCAGCCCCCAAAAAAGAATCCCAAGAAAATAGATAGATTGTACCCAGAATGGTCAAGCTGAATTGATTCAAAAGTCACAAATTTAAGGATCTATGACCCTTGTTTTTTAAGTTAAGAAATGATCATTAAGAAAGTAATTGAAACTAGAATTAGGGCAAGACGGAGCCTAATGATTGAGGATTGTGATTCCCTATGTGTAATATGGAGGCAAATGAGAGGAGAAAGAACCAGGGTATGGGTATATTTCAATGATGTTTTTCCATTTTCCTTCTTGATTTCTTTGTATGACTTTTCTAGCTTTTTGTGTGTGTGGGCATTGGGGGCAGCTTAATATCCCAGAAATGGCTGGGAAAAAATGGGAGTTTAATTTATATTCAGAGTCAAGGTTATGAAGACAACAGTCTAAAGCCTGGCTTCTCTTTAGGTATGTTTTATTTCTATCTACTATCCCTAGGACATGCACTGTACTGGTTCAATTACTTCCAGTAATATGAAAGAAGGTGAAGAAAAAAATGGTGTTAGGAAAAAGGCAAGGAAAGGCAAGGAAAGGGAGAAAGAATGAATCAGAGAGGGAAAAAGAGGGAGGGATGGAGGGTGGGCCTGGCGGGGTAGAGGAGAGAGAGAGAGAAGGGTGAGATGGATATCGAGACTTCATGAGAAAGACTGCCAATGATTAGGGTTAGGGTGACATGAAAATTTTGATACCCGGAAGCTATATGTTACCTGATATGTAGGTTTTTCCAGCATACTCCTAAATAATGCTATTACTGCTAGCTCCATTTTTGGCTCTGTTTTCCTAACACACGTCATGCTGAAGAACAGCAGTAGATCAGGCTTACCAGGACAAATATGAAATTAAAGAAATACTGCCTAAACATCTGTAACTCTCAAAAGTATTGGTTGTAATAAACATTTGCTTTTAGGAGGAGAAACTCTTTGGGCAATATTAATGCTGACCCACTCAACTTTTCTTGAACTGGACATGGGACAAGTCTGCTAAGTACTGTGACGTTGTAGTTTATTTCTGGATTTAAAATGGGGTTTAGTTGTGATGTGACTCAAATTTTTTTTTTCTTTTGAAGCTGTAAGACATATTTTACCAGCAGAATTCACCCAGCACCCTAAAGGGAGGCACATTTCTTATTCTTGCAACTTTTAGGAAGATTTGAGCTCTCTAATATTCCATGTTGTGGTTTTACTGGCTCTTATATACCATTTTATTTCTGTAAATTAGTGGCAAAGATGAAATTAATAATACTAGATCGGGTGTTGGCAATCCTTTTCTGTAAAGGGTCATATAGTAAAAATTTTAAGCTTTGCAAATCATAAAGTCCCTGTCATAACTACTTAACTCGGCTGTTGTAGTGTGAAAGCACCCGTAGACAATGGGTATGGCTGCCTTCCAATAAAACTTTATTTATGGAAAGGGAGGCAGTCTGCATTTGGCCTACAGTCTTTAGCTTACCAACCCTTTGACCTGGAGAAAATTCATGAAAAATGTACATATCTGTCAATGTGTATATTCTTTTATTTTATATTATTTTTCATTATTTAAAAGGTCTAGAGATTTCTATTTGAATATGAGATGATAAAATAAAGGGAAAATAATGAGCAAATTTGTAAATTGAACAATCTTGAATTCTTACAAATGCAAAACAGTTTGAAACCTGCAAAAACATAGCAATTTTGTTCATTAACGGAAAAGATTAATATTCCTGACATTTTATTAGCAATGTTTTTATGTAACAAATCTCTTTTCACTCATTACTCTGTAGCACTTATAAATCTTTCATGTTTTAACACTGTTTAGGAAGTTATGTTGAAAAGTATTATATATCTGCCTGTAGATTTGACTGACTTCCTGTCATAAAGAGGATAACTTCCTCTTTGATGTTTGTTGAAAGACACCCTGCTTCCCCACCTGCTTTTAGAACCCCTGCTATTCATAAGAAAGAATGCTCACGTGAGCTCTCTGTCTCTGCATAGCTGGCAAGAATTTCAAACAGCTTCTAGCCCATAGGTGGGTGATGGAGATGGCTGGGAACTTCCACTTCTGCTTCACCCCCTAACACAATAAAAGCTGGAAGCCATCACCCTCCCCTATTGTGCTTCAGACTTCTGCCTGATCCTTTCTCCTCCTGGGAATCCCAAACTTGTTGTGAGTACTAACTTCACTTTATTAATATTCATTAGTAAGGGTGAAAGGTGTGTGTCATCTGTCTCTACATCCAAATAAATTCCTGGAAAGGCAATCACCCCAACCTCTGTGCTGATTGACCAGAACATCTTCTTATTCAAATACTAGCAATGATTAATATTCATTTAAATCTTAATATACAAAATTTGAATAGATCCATACAATGTACATGAAGCTTTTAAAATATATGTTTGTTCATTTTTATTTTCAGTAGTTTTTCTTGTTTCTCTGATCAGCTAAGATTTGCTTCAGTGATAGTAAATGACAACTGAATAATGTTACCATATATTTCTTTTATCTAAATATACATTTGACTGTGCTACTTGGAACTTACTGACAGTAGAAGATTATGCATATGTTTTAAAAATAATATAAAGAAATAGTAAATATAATAAATTTGCCTCTTATTACATTACTTTTAGTCATAGGAGTTAGGTGTAAACACCATGATTAAAAACTGATCTTATATACTTCCATTGTACTTCATTTGTGGTCATTTAGTTTGAGAACTGAGATTTGAAACATGGAATTATCTACTAAGGAAGTTTCCATTCCAGTGGGGGGAGGGGCAGGATGACTAAAAGACATCATTCCCAAGACCCAGGGGCATAATTACTGCCGAAGACTGATGTTTAATCAGGACAACAGAAGATGCATCCTTCATCAGGTTAAAAAGTCACAGCAGTCTACTGCTCGGTCAAGAGCTGGGAGAGAGATCCTCTCTGAGCTGCAGAACATGGGAAGACCTAAAGCTGAAAACAAGCAGACATTGAGAAAACTCTAGAACAAACTAGTTCCCACTCTATACACAAGGTAACACCAGAGAAATTTGAAGTCTTTAGTGCACTGAGAGCAGCCACAGCAACAACAAATCTCAAATCAGCTTTGCACATAACTAAATTGACTCAAACCTCCTCTCCTTTAGTAAGGCCTATCAAAGTTAGTATGTGTAAAAAACTATTTATCTTAGATTTTACTCTCTTAAAAGTGATAACCAGCCTTCAATAAACAAGGCATACAAGAATCAAGAAAGAACCATGCACTACCAAGAGACAAATCAATCAGCAGGACCATACATAGATGTTGGAAATACCAGACAGGGAATCCAGAATATGATGATTAAGTTGAAGGTGCTAATGGAGAAGATCAATAATCAGGTGGGCAATTTCAGTAAGAGGAGAAACAATAAGAAAGAATCAAATGGAAATGTTAGAAATAAATTTAAAAAAATGGAACAGAGAAAAAGAATTTCTTCGACTGGACTTTCAATAGACTCAACACAGTTAAGGAAAAAAAAAATCAGTGCACTTGAAAATAGATAATAGAAATCACCCAAATTGAAACACTAAGAGAAAAATAAAAGAAGACAAACAAAGAAACGAAAAACAAAACAGAGCATTCAAAAGCTGGCGAATAGTATCAAACAGTCTATCACATGTATAATGGGAATTCCAGAAGATGAGAAAGAGAATACCACAGAGGACAGAAGATGTAATTTTCTATAATTAATGACAAACATCAAAGCACAGATTTAAGAAGCTCAGAGAATACCATGTAGGATAAAATTCTGCACCAATACTTTAAAAGAAACAGAGAATTAGGATTATTAAAATCATCAAGATTGTTTGAAATAAAGTATTTAACTCAAATATTCTGAAAAAATATAATTTTACCTTAAAATGTCCAAAATGAAACTTGTGATCTTCCCCATAGTATTAGTCAGTATTAATTTTTTTAATTTTTGTTGTTTACAATTTTTCACTATTTTATCAT
Source organism: Cabassous unicinctus (assembly GCA_029593785.1). Classification (NCBI taxonomy): domain Eukaryota; kingdom Metazoa; phylum Chordata; class Mammalia; order Cingulata; family Chlamyphoridae; genus Cabassous; species Cabassous unicinctus. The sequence continues at coordinate 2,509 of JAQZBX010001131.1, read as the reverse complement.
TGATTAAAAAATAATGGTACATTATTATGTACTGTTTATTTCTTTAAGATATATTTCATGATGATGGCATTTATCAATCAAATGTTAAAATGTAAGTGGATGTTATGCCTTGATAAATACTAATAAACTCCATTTCAAAATATTATATCAATTATATTTTCACTTTTCTGCCTATCTGATGTGTGACATATATTTGTTTTATTTCTTAATAATTTATAATATAAAGCATACAATTATGTTTATTGGCTATTTGCATGTATAATTTTGGCTTTGTTTTTCTTATCATCTTTCCAATTTTTCTATTGAGTACTTTAATTAGCTTTGTGATCTTATGTATAATGAATGTCAATAGTTTTTCCACTATTTATGTTGCAAACATTTCTTCAATTTTCATAATTTTTCAATTATGGCTTTCACAATACAGAGGCTTCCTTTTTTGCTTGTTTACCTTTTGCTTGTTTACCTTTTATTTCATTATTTCTGTAATCAAATAATGTTAATACTTGATTGCTTCTTGGTTCTTTGTTTTGAATTGGAAGGCTTTCCCCGTTATGAATATAAATTACTATGTATTTTCAAATATGTTTATAAATTAAGGCTATATATCTCTGCAGAGTTCATTCTCAACACAACAGCTAGAGTAACTTTTAGAATGTAAGACAAATCATTTTACCCTCTTCTCAAACATCCCTACTACTTTCTCACTCACATTATGAAAGTCTAAAGGGCTATATAAAATCTAGCTTTCTACAGTAAATGCTTGATTCTTTCGTGACTTCAGACTACACTAGGCATGTTCCTGCTCAAGGTCTTTGTCATATGTCTTAGCTTGCCACTGCTGCTATGACAACAGGAATTAATTATCTAACAGTTTTGGAGGCTGGAAGTCCAAAATCAAGGTCTCAACAAGCCATGCTTTCTTCTAGAGTCCTTCTGGTTCTGGTGCTGGCTTGCTGGCAATCCTTGGAGTTCTTAAGCTTGCATCTCTGCCTACATCACATGGTGATCACTCTATCTCTGGCTTCCACTGACTGGCTTCTACTGACTTCTGACTTCTGCTTATTTCTGGCTCTACTGATTGGATGCAACTAAATATTCTTTGCTTATAAGGACTCCAGTCTAATGAATTAAGGCCCCTCTTTTCATAGAGAAAGGATTTTGAATATTTTATACTCAAATGGGTTCACATCCACACCCTGATTCACCTTGACATATTCGAAGATCTTATTTACAAAGGGTTCACTTCCACATGGATATGGATTAAGACTTGAATATGACTTTTCGGGGTACTTGATTCAATTCCCAACACCACAAAAATCCCTGTTCCCACATATCTTGAATGGCTCACTCCCTCACCTACTTCAGATCTTTGAACAAATATAGTAGGAACTTTGCTGACCATCTAATTAAAAAGAAAATTCATAGTTCTCATAGCATCCAGAATCTAAGTATATCTGGCAACCCATAAATAAAAACATTCTATACTTATTTTCAAAACCCTAATTTACTCCCCATCAAGCTTACATCCATATAGTTTCCTACAAGACCCTCACTATTTAATTTCACAACCCCATGGATCTTGAGATTTCTCTTGCCCTTTCACTCAAACTCTCTCCTTCAGCCACATTGACCTTCTAGCTATTACTCAAATAATTTAAACAAATTATTAATACAGGGCCTTTACACTGGACTTCCCAACCGCCTGGGACATTTTTCCATCAGAGATCCAAATATTTTCTACAACTTACCTTAGATCTCTACTCAATTGTCCCTTATTAGGTAATTTCCCTGACCACACTCTATAAAAAAGTAATCTCTGAAAAATTCCCTTTCCCCTTACCCTTTATTTTTTGACCAGGTCACTTAACATCTAACATATCCTGTATGTACTTATCATCTTCTAACATATCTTGTATGTATTTGATTGCTGTCCCTCTTACAATACAGACTTCCAAAGGGCTGTTATTTTGATATGTTTTGCTCATTCTAAATCTTTAGCACCTAGAACATAATACATAATAAATGCTGATACATCCTTGTTAAGTGAATGAGTAATGTTACAGTGTATGATGTTTATTTTCTTACACATTTCTCAACCTCCTGTGGTATATATTATTATATTTTATATAATTTAAATTTTAAAGATAGCTTGTAGACTTATGAAAAATATAATTTAGCAGCCACCATGAATATTATATCTATTTATTCACTGCTTGGTGATTTACTCATTTTTTTTTAGATTTGTGTGTGTTTTAAATTATTTTCCTGTCATATTGTTTAACAGAACACACTCAACTACCTTATACATCTCCATCCTTTATTTAAATAAACATTTAAATATTTAATAAATATTTAAATCTCCATATTAAAATCAGATAGCAAATGCTTTTCAGTTCTGAATGATACTGAGGCAAAATAGGATTAATAATAACAATAATACCTGCACTCTTTACTTATATCACCTATATTTACCATTCAATTGCACTTCATTAAATCAGAGATATCATCA